>JAGFNQ010005284.1:97618-137805 GCA_024364735.1 Boesenbergia rotunda
ATAAGGTCAGTCTGAGACCCATTTCTTTCTTCTCACTACCTTCATACCAACAGAGGGGAGATCTACACCTCCTACCATAAAGAGCTTCATAGGGTGCCATACCAATAGTGGCTTGGTAACTGTTGTTGTAGGCAAACTCAGCTAAACATAAATATTTGCACCAACTGCCTTTGAAGTCTAATGCACAAGCTCTGAGCATATCTTCTAGAACTTGATTCACTCTCTCTGTCTGTCCATCAGTCTGGGGATGGAAAGCTGTGCTAAACTTCAGTTTGGTGCCTAGCGCTGTCTGTACGCACTCCCAAAAGTGTGAAGTGAAACGACCATCTCTATCAGAGATAATGGTCTTCGGGACTCCGTGTAGTCGGATCACTTCCTGTACATATAGCTGGGCTAATCTTTCAATCGAATAAGACACTTTGATTGCTAAGAAGTGGGCAGACTTGGTCAATCTGTCAACTATTACCCAAATAGCATCATAGACATTAGTTGTCTTTGGTAAACCAACTATGAAATCCATGGCTATGTCTTCCCATTTCCACTCTGGAATCTGAATGGGCTGTAGGACACCTCCTGGTCTCTAGTGTTCTGCTTTAACTCTCTGACATGTCAGGCAAGTGCTGACATACTTAGCTATGTCTCTCTTTATCCCTGACCACCAAAATCTTCTTTTCAAATCCTGGTACATCTTAGTGGAACCAGGATGCATTGAGTAGGGAGTTCCATGGGCTTCTTCAAGAATCTTCTTTCTCAGCTCTTCATTCTTGGGAACACACAAACGGTCACCATAATAGAGTATCCCACTGTCAGATACTCTAAACTCTTTACTCTCTTCTTCTTGCACCTCTTGCTTGATCCTTTGAATATCAGAATCCTCAGCTTGCTCTTTCTGTATCTCTTCAAGCAAAGTCGACTCTAGTGTCAATAGAGCTAGCTGCCCATCAATAATCTCCACTCTATAATCTACTATCTTTTTCTGTAATGGTGGTGCCAATGATGATAAGGACATTAAAGTGGCACAAGTCTTTCTACTCAGTGCATCTGCTACTCTATTTGCCTTACTAGGATGGTAAAGAATCTCACAGTCATAGTCCTTCACTAACTCGAGCCACCTTCGCTGTCTCATATTGAGGTCTTTCTGAGCGAAGAAATATTTCAGACTCTGGTGATCTGTATAAATCGTACACTGCACTCCATACAAGTAATGCCTCCATATCTTTAGAGCAAAGACTACAGCTGCCAACTCCAGATCATGAGTGGGGTAATTCTTTTCATAGTCCTTGAGTTGCCTGGAAGCATAAGCTATGACCTTGCCTTCTTGCATAAGGACTGCTCCAAGTCCTAGCTTTGATGCATCACTGTATATATCAAAGCTCTTATCACCTTCGGGTACTGTAAGGATAGGAGCGCTGGACCTCCGAAGTGTCACGCACTTCCTCCTGGAGCCTCCCGGTCGTAAAGCCTCATTTCTAGCACATTGTCGTCGGTCAGAATGTTTGGAATGGTTCTTGGAAGTCGTGTATGAAGCAGAGGGGTCGAAGCCCCTTACATAGGCCTCCTAGACGCTGGGGGCGCCCCGGACGCTGGGGGCGCCCCGGAAGACTCGGTCAAACCTTATCCTTGCGCCTACATCGTCGCAGGTGATAAGATCATTGACTAGGGTGCCCCGGACGCTCCGGGCACCCCCGTGAGGGCTTATCCTGTGTTCTGGCTTCGAAACAACAAAACAGCTATGAATTCGGGCGCCCCGGACGCTCCGGGCGCCCCGGACGCTCCGGGCGCCCCGGACGCTCCGGGCGCCCCGGTTGACACCTGTTCTGCCTGCTTCACCATAACATGCATTTTTATCTCTGGCTGGGGGCACCCCCACTGTTGGGGGTTCCCTGGCTGCATGGGGGCGCCCCCACTGTTGGGGGCGCCCTGCTTAAAGCTTGCAAGAGCACTTTTTGCCTAGTTTACCTGCTTTGTCTCCGGTTCTTGATACCTGCAAGATACACAAACACAAAGCATAGATACATATGATGTTAGCCTTAAGGACTTGGTTCGGACTTCGAATTTGCATGAAACCCTAGGTCGAACCGGCACAAGTTTCCCTCCCCGAGAACTCGCCCTTCACCTACTTCTTTCAGGAGACGGTTGCCACCTGGTCCTTCGGGTGGACTTTTGCTTAGCTTCCGATACCTCCGGACCTCGAGACGCCCAAACCCTGACCCGTCTCTACTCCTGTCCTTAGTCATCGCTCAGCTAAGTTGCTTAGTCCCTTGGACCAAGACTTCATAACCTACCAGTCCTTCGCCAGGTGCCTAGCAGCCCTTCGCTAGGTCTTCTATGCCTAGCAACCCTTCGCTAGGTGCCTAGCAGCCCTTCGCTAGGTCTTAGGGTTTCGATACCTAGCAGCCCTTCGCTAGATGCCCACCAGCCCTTCGCTGGGACTTAGGGTTTCGATGCCTAGCAGCCCTTCGCTAGGTGCCCAACAGCCCTTCGCTGGGACTTAGGGTTTCGATGCCTAGATTAACTGGGACTTTTCTTCAGCTTTGGTTACTTCTCTCTTACTCCCCTTTGTCTGTTCATTGTATCACTGACTTAAGTGTATTGTCAAATATTAAAACCCTTAAAGAGGAATATCATTGATGCAACTTGCACCAACAATCTCCCCCTTTTTGATGTTTGACAATAACTTAAGTTAGATTGGTTTAAGGGGCTAACTTATTATCTTTGGGGAATAATTGACTTTAGTTTTGAACATATTTTTGATCCTCTAGGAAAAATAAGAAAAATAAGAGTAAAAAATTAAAAAATTTCTAACTTAAGCATACCTCTCCCCCTTTGTCATACATAAAAAAAAACACAAGAAAATACTCCCACCAACAATGAGAAATTTTGGTTCTTTTTTTTTTGAAAAATACTTGGTGCAGAAATTTTGAAAGCATTGTATTTTGAATGATATATTGCATTTTTTGAAAAAAATTGCATAATCTTGAAAAAATGTTATTCGCTTTGAAAAGTACAAGTACTTTGAAAATGATCTTTAACAACATGCAAGTACTTTTGAAGGAATTTGTAATTTTGTTTGAAATGCATAACTTTTGAAAAAAAATGTTATTTTGGAAAATATAAATATTATGTCTATTTTGCAAGTACTAACTATTTTTGAAGGAGATGAGACTTTGAGAAATATAAGTAATTTTTGAAACATAATATTTTACTTAACTAAGTTTCTTTTCCAGTCTTGACACAATCCTGGGAAACCTTGTTGACTACAAGGACATTTTCTTAAGTGTCCTGGAAATTTTTCAAGGTCAAGTAAATATTAATATAATTTTGAAAAAAAATGATAGTACTTTTGAGAGAATATTTGGCTTTGAAAGACATGAGTACTTTTGAAAACAGAATATTTGACTTCACTTGGTTAATTTTCCAGTCTGACACTATCCTTGGAACCCTTGTTGACTACAAGGACATTTTCCTAAGTGTCTTGGAAGATTTTTCAAACTCAAGATATTATTTCAAATTGATCAAAATCAGATAATAGTAATTTTTTTTAATTGATAGTATTTTAAAATAATACTTATGTTTTCAACAGGATTTGAAAGATACCGCGCATGAAAACATTTGAAATATTCAATAATTCTTTTAATTTTTAAAATAAATAATTTAATACTTGTCAGAATATTGACTCAGACTCCCCCTAAAACTGACACGTCCTAGGAGTCCTTTTAGATCATGAAGTGGATCTTCCTCTGTGTCTTTAGGGTTTATCAAAATCAAACAAGACAGATAAATTTTACAGCATAAACCTTTTTCGAAAAACACAAGTGATACGATTTTAAGGCTCAGTTTTCGAAAAATATTTTCAAATAATAGTAATTTTTGCAGTGTAGTTTTCGAAAGTCAAAAAAAATGAAAATCACTCCCCCTGTACCCGATACCATTTGACTCTATCTAATTGCCTTAAGGAACTTTAGTGTTGTCCTATGAGGCTTGTGTCTAATTGTGTGAGTCAAACAATTTTTGAAAAGATATATTTTTGAAAACATATAATATGTATATTCAATCAGACAAGCATGAATTCCATAAAAATATTATTATGTTGAAACACTATTTTGAAAATATATTTTTAGGAAAATATTCTAACAGTTTTGAAAAATATTTTTCAATTCATTAGTCCTTAACATCTCACCCATTTTAGATGTATCAATACAACAAGCATAGTTGCCTTATAGGTGTATTGTGAGATGCTTGAATCATTTTTCTTAATTTATTATTAACTCTAAGATTTAATTGAAGCTTGTGTTAGATTTGAATTTGACAAGAAGTAACTTGAATTTGAATTTCAAAAATTGGCTTCCAGGTCTTGGCGAGGCACTAGACCTTCTTTGGCCGTAGCCTTATTGGATCATCAACCCTTTCCTTGACAAAGCCTTTTAATGAAATTTCATTTTCAAAGTTACTTTTTGAAAAATTCTGGTCTAACTAGTTTGAGTCTTGGATCGGTAGCTTCGGCTAGTTCCGCCAAGATGGCTTCCCTAACGTACTATCATCTCACCTCCACCCAATACTAGGTTGATCAAGTTTCAATTAATCCTTTTCCTATAGTCGTTCTAATATATGCATAAAATTTAAATATGAATGACATGTCATATATTTAAAAAGATTGCAAATGCATGGCATGGCAATTATGCATGAGTCAAACAATTCAAATCATTTCATTTAGTTTCTAAAAATGTATCAAATTCCCGATTTGATACATGTCGTGTGAACCCGCGAATATGTCAACCCACTTTGACATATTTAATGATATTAATTTTAATTGTTACAGTTTGGGTAAAATTTTATTTTAGTTTGAGTTTAAATTATTTAGGATTTTAGTTGAATTCAGGTTGATTAAGAACTGATTGAAATTGACTTAATTAATTAATCAATTGAGAATTAATGAATTTAATTTTCAATTAATTTGTGTTGAATTAAGCTTGATTTGATTTAATTTGAATTAATTTTGAATTTGAATTTAATTAATATTTAATTAAGATTTAATTTGAATTTAATTTAATTTTAATTTAATTTAATTTGAATTTAATTTAATTTATAATTATTTTAATTAAGATTTAATTTGAATTTAATTAATATTTAATCAAGATTTAATTTGAGTTTAATTAAGATTTAATTTGAATTTAATTAATATTTAATTAAAATTTAATTTGAATCTAATTAATATTTAATTAAGATTTAATTTTAGGATTAAATTAAGATTTTATTTGAATTTAATTAATATTTAATTAAGATTTAATTTGAATTTAATTAATATTTAATTAAGATTTAATTTTAGGATTAAATTAAGATTTAATTCGAATTTAATTAATATTTAATTAATATTTAATTTGAATTTAATTAATATTTAATTAAGATTTAATTTTAGGATTAAATTAAGATTTAATTCGAATTTAATTAGGATTAAATTAAGATTTTATTCAATTTAATTAGGATTAAATTAAGATTTAATTAAGATTATAATGATTAATTAATAATTGTGGGTTTAAATTCATCATTTTCATTATTTCAAAAATTTCTTCTTCATTTTTATCTTTCTTTTCAAGTTTTTCTAATAATTTTGATTTATTTGAATTTTTGTAATTTTTATTAACTATGGCCTTTATCTTATAGATAGTTCTATATTCTCCTCAAGATTAGGTCTTTCAATATCCTTACAGTAGGTGGAGTAATTTGGGCCACTAATTAAGGTTTTGTAATAATCTTTAATATTATCTATAATTAAATTATTATCTAGGAGAATTTTATCTTCAAAATTATCCTCAGAATTATCCTCAGATATATTTTCAATATTTTCAACATTAATCTCTAGATTATCTTTAAGATTTTCAGAATTAATTTCTGAATTAATCTTGAGATTTTCAGGATTAATTTCGGATTTATCCTTAAGATATTCAAATTTGAATTCGGATTTATCCTTAGGATATTCAAATTTGAATTTGGATTTATCCTTAGGATTAATTTTGTCTGAATTAAAATTATCAGAACTAATTTTATCAGAAAAATTATCAGAATTAATTTTATCAGAAAAATTATCAGAGTTAATTTTATCAGAAAAATTATTAGAATTAATTTCATTAGATAAATTATTAGAATTAATTTCATCAGATAAATTATTAGAATTAATTTTATCAGATAAATTATTAGAATTAATTTTATAAGATAAATTATTAGAATTAATTTCATCAGATAAATTATTAGAATTAATTTTATCAGATAAATTATTAGAATTAATTTCATCAATTTCTGAATTGATATTCTGAATTAAACAATTAATTTCTAATATTTTGGTCATATTCATGTTTTGTAATTTAACATGCAAGAAGTTAATTTTACTATGCAGTAAATCTACTTCATCAAAAAAATTAACTACTTTATCACATGGCATTGCAGGAACTTATAAAATTTTTGGAACATAAAGCTTGTGTACCTTCGCCGGACACTTGTTTTTGTAATGTCCGTATTTCTTGCATTTGAAGCATTGAACGTGACTTTTGTCCCTCCGGTTTCCTGGCGCTGGTGCCTCCTTCGCCACCGGTGATGTAGACCGAACCTTACGAGTAGGGCACTGATTTTTGTAGTGCCCTCTCTCCCTGCATGTGAAGCACGTAATATGAAATTTAAAAACAGACATTTAAATAAAATATACCTGATTCACCCCTGAACTCCCCCTCAACTCCTGGCGTCGTTGCTCCGTCGGCGGTTAGTCCAGTGAAGAGCGGCTCAGCTCTGATACCAATTGTAGGACCGGTGCCGTCGATAGAGGGGGGGGGTGAATATCGATCGTGAAAATCTTCGCGAGAACTTCGTTCGTAAAACTACTCAGATCGTTAGTGCAGCGGAAAATAAAACCAAAAGGAACACAGGTATACAACGGATTTTTACTTGGTTCCCGACCCCCCAGGGTCAGTACATCCAAGGCCTATGCACGGGAACGCCCATCCACTATTAGTCTCCTTCCCGGACTTTTCGGAGGAGGAGAAACCCGACTTACAGTGCAAGTTTACAATCAAAATATATGTAAAATTAAGTGTGTAATAGTAAACTCAAACCGAACAAAAAGGATCTGAAACTTGGCCGATCTGGACCTCCGAAGTGTCGCGCACTTCCTCCTGGAGCCTCCCGATCATAAAGCCTCATTTCTAGCATGTTGTCGTCGGTCAGAATGTTTGGAATGGTTCTTGGAAGTCGTGTATGAAGCAGAGGGGTCGAAGCCCCTTATATAGGTCTCCTGGGGGCGCCCTGGACGCTGGGGGCGCCCCGGAAGACTCGGTCAAACCTTATCCTTGCGCCTACCTCGCCGCAGGTGATAAGAACATTGACCAGGGCGCCCCGGACGCTCCGGGCGCCCCCGTGAGGGCTTATCCTGTGTTCTGGCTTCGAAACAGCAAAACAGCTACGAATCCGGGCGCCCCGGTTGACACCTGTTCTGCCTGCTTCACCATAACATGCATTTTTACCTCTGGCTGGGGGTGCCCCCACTGTTGGGGGCGCCCTGCTTAAAACTTGCAAGAGCACTTTTTGCCTAGTTTACCTGCTTTGTCTCCGGTTCTTGATACCTTCAAGATACACAAACATAAAGCATAGATACAGATACATATGATGTTAGCCTTAAGGACTTGGTTCGGACTTCGGATTTGCATGAAACCCTAGGTCGAACCGGCACGAGTTCCCCTCCCCGAGAACTCGCCCTTCACCTACTCCTTTCAGGAGACGGTTGTCACCCGGCCCTTCGGGTGGACTTTTGCTTAGCTTCCGATACCTCCGGACCTCGAGACGCCCAAACCCTGACCCGTCTCTACTCCTGTCCTTAGTCATCGCTCAGCTAAGTTGCTTAGTCCCTTGGACCAAGACTTCATAACCTAGCAGTCCTTCGCCAGGTGCCTAGTAGCCCTTCGCTAGGTCTTCTATGCCTAGCAACCCTTCGCTAGGTGCCTAGCAGCCCTTCGCTAGGTCTTGGGGTTTCGATACCTAGCAGCCCTTCGCTAGGTTTTAGGGTTTTGATACCTAGCAGCCCTTCGCTAGGTGCCCAGCAGCCCTTCGCTGGGACTTAGGGTTTCGATGCCTAGATTAACTAGGACTTTTCTTCAGCTTTGGTTACTTCTCTCTTACTCCCCTTTGTCTGTTCGTTGTATCACTGACTTAAGTATATTGTCAAATATTAAAACCCTTAAAGAGGAATATCATTGATGCAACTTGCACCAACACTCCCTTCCCGTGCCATCTTTCTCGACCGCTGCATCTTCCGCTCGAATTCCTACGCTCCTAAGCTCTTGCACAGTTAGACACATGGATCAAACATAACAGGACCTAACCTGAATCGGTTGACCGCATCAAAACTCACCCGGGATACTTACAATCTCTCCTATTTTGATATGCATCAACCTGAGTTAAGTTAGGATAAATAAACATAAAAAAATAAGATTAAATATATGACAATGTAAGCACAATTTTTTTTTTTGAAATTAACCCTTCCTCCTTAACTTAATCCTATTTCTCCCCCTTTGATCACATCACAACTTAAAACATGTTAAGGGAAATATTAAACTAATTAGAATAAATTACCCAAATTTATGGAAAATTATTCCAACATCCAAAATTTTCGAAAATGTTGGAGTGCATGTCTAACATAATAGTTAGTTTCCAAAAAATATAATTTTTTAAATTTTGCTTGAAAATTATTTTTTAAAATATAAAGTCTAATTTTGGAAAAATAATTTTTAAATAATTATTTTTACTCAAAAATTAATCAAATTTTTATCCAAGTTAAAATTTTGACAGACTCATCTCTAGAAATATTATCAAAGTGAGATAAATTTTCTAACTTTATGAAAATAATTTTGAAATTTGAGTTAATAAATTTAAAATAGATAATTTTAAAATTTTATTTCAACTTTAAATAAATTTGAAAATTTTTAATGACGTTCAAAATATAATCCAAAGATTCTAAAAAATCGGATTTGACCAAATTAATTTTTAAATATTTTTTTATAAAAAATATTTTTTTGAATGAAAAATCATAATAAATCTATTTAACTGTTAATGATTTTGAAAAAAATGTTTGTAGATAGTACACAGCAGACTATCATCAAAAAATATTGTCCTAATATTTCTGCAATAGTTATCGCTTAAAAAATTAATAGGATTACAAATAAAGCATTAAAAAGAAATTGATAAATAAGTAATAAATAATATCAAACAGTTCAATAAAGATTTTGATACCCAAAATAAATTCTTACCAACAGGATTAATAAAAAAATTTACATGGAATATAAGTCCTAGGAATTCTTATAATTTGACCCTTGTGATATTTAAAATACAAATTAAGTTTTCTAGAATATTAAAATTTTGAATTTTGTCAATAATTTGAATTTCTACAAGTACTTTCCAATTTCTTGATTTATGCCTTTAAGTTTTCATTTTCTAATATTAGCTTATCATACTTCTCAAGCTGGCATATAGAAGCTAGTTATTTTTTCAAGTCTATATTTTTATTTTTTAATTTGCATATTAACTTCATCATTGCCTTTATACTTGAATAGAGTTTATCAGGAAATAGAAAACATATCTCACTTACCATATCTCTTTCGAAGTCCGAAGCTCCCTCTTCGTCGTTGCTATCTTCTGACGTGCCTCCTCCTTCATCGATTCTTTCTTCTTCTTGGTGTGAAGCCATTAGCACAAGGTGTGTTCCATGATATCAGACTCATCTAATGATGATTCCTCCCATATGTGTTGTTATCTAAGCATGAGATCGAATTGCAAAAAAAAATTTGGACTTACAGTGATTGGAGATCTTCTTCTTACTTTGGTTTCTTCTCAATTGCTTGCTGTCACGAGAACAATCACCGAGGACTAATCCTTATCTGCCACAAACCAAATCCCTCTTGATCAATGCTCTTGTTCTTCTTCTTCGTGTACCCTTTTGGATTGCATTTGGACGCATTTTTATAAGGGGAAGAAGTCTCTTCCTCTACCTCCATCAATGGAGGATATTAAACGTTGGAAGATGAAGAGGAAGGGGTGCCTCTTCCTCTTCCTGTAACTTCTGTAACGCCAACATCTCCCACTCATCCAATTCTATCCATATAGGTCATCCAGTCACTAAGACCATGTAAGAAAGTCACAAAGACCATATAGGAACATTCAATTCATACTCCCGGGAAAATGGTTAGTGCGACATGCAAGCACACTGTGCAATTACTGCTAAGAAAGTTGTTACACTTAACTTAGCTGCTCTATAGAACGAATCAGAGACATCAATAACTTGCCTTTACCCCAGATTAAATATTTACATCAATATGAACACCTCTAATCCCTCATATGACAACTATGTTAAGAGCATGCTCAATATCTCTTATCAATACATTTATTCACAATTACATTTTAAGTACCCAACAAAAAATGTAACTGGTCGACCAGTGAATAAGTATTATAGATGTAAATCAATTTTAATCTTCCTTTTTAGCGAGAATCTATCCATTATAATCAGTCGCTTTCCTAGTTATGCGCCATAGACCGAATCATCCATAGCCAATAGGATACACACTAAATGAGCAATCACTGATTAAAACATCAAGTAGACAGCTAAATAGTCATTTAGGGTAAGATTGAGATTAACTTATAATCCCAAGGGTCTCACATAGTAGAGAAGCAGGGATCCATTCTCCTACTATCCTTATTGTCGCTATACTATATGTGGTATGAATCACATGCTACGATGTTTATCTCTTTAGCAAAAAGAGTGCATGTTTTTCTCAAATATTTAACATCGTACAAATTGTTAGATCGAGAGAATACGATAGAGGGGGGGGTGAATATCGTAAAACCGTTTCGGATTAGAAAAGAGAATGCATAGCGGAAAGTTAAGACAAAAACACACAGAACACAATTGCTTTTACTTGGTTCGAAGTCGCGGTCGGCTCCTACTCCAAGGCCCACGGTCCTTGACCGTTTACTGCGGACAATTCTATAATACGCAAAGTTTTACAACAATGTGTACAATAATAGTGCAGTAAAAAGCAATTAAACTCTTCGTTACCGACGCCCGGTGTGGATCGTACTTTGGTGCGGAGGGTCATCGTCGGCGCTAGAATCTCGAGATCAGAAGTTTCCGGAGCAAAGCGCTTGAGCGAAGAGTGTTGAGGCGTTGAGAAAAGTTGTTGTCGAAGCATTGGGGGTCGAGCTCCTTTTATAGCCCTCCTGGGGGCGCCCGGGACGCTGGGGGCGCTTGACACATGCCTTCAGATCCGAGAACTCTCATCCGAAGCTCGGTCAGAGCTTATCCCTCCAGAATCGGGCTTGGAGCTGACGGGGGCGCCCGGGACACTGGGGATGCCCCGGTTGACTTGGTCTGCTGGCTTCTCGGCTGAATTCACTTCAATCACTTCGATGGCTTGGACCCAGGGCGCCCGAGGCATCCAGGGCGCCCGGGAGCTTGAGGGCGCCTGGCCCAGTGAGCTTCCGAAGCAATCTTTGCTCAATTGTTTGTTTGGCTTTGACCTTGGGTGCCCGGGACCTCCTGGGCGCCTAGCCCAGCTGCTGCCCCTCTCTTATGGGGCATTCTGAGCTACAGAAACACATTCCTTTGGTCCCTGCATCCAAGGTTAGTTCCACAATAAACTGTTGGATCGAGAGAACCGATAGAGGGGAGGGGGTGAATATCGGAAAGTGTTCGGATTTGAGATAGAGAAATTTCACAGCGGAAGATTAAAAACAATCACGCAAACACAGTGATTTTTACTTGGTTCGGAGCCTAGGTCGACTCCAACTCCAAGGCCCACGGTCGTTGACCGTTTATTGCGGGCAATACTATAATCGCGCAATAACAGTTTACAGTATTGAATTACAAATGTAGCAAGTTAAACTTTTAAAAACAAAAAGCTCTTCTTTTACCGACGTCCGATGTAGGTTGTCTTTTTCGGAGCAACGGGACGTCGTCGGCTCGAGTTGGGAGGTTTCCGGAGCGAGGCACGAGAGCAGAAGAGCGTAGAAGCATTGAATCAAGTGTTGCTTTGAGCCTTGCGGTCGAGGGCCCTTTATATAGCCCTGGGGGCGCCCAGAACGTCGGGGGCGCCCCCCCCCCCCCCACGTGTCAGTTGATCCGGTAGTTGCTCGGTCAGCTTCTGATCCCTTTACATTCGGGATCAGCTTTGACCGGGGAGCCCGGAGCGCTCTGGGCGCCCATATTGACCGGGTCAAACTTTCATCTGTTGACTTCGAGGGGAGCTACTTCGGTAGTTGGCGCTGGGGGCGCCCGACAGCAGCGGGGGTGCCCGGGAGCACGGGGGCGCCCGGGAGATGAGCTGCCGAAGCCTGCTCTTGTTTTATGTGTTTTGTGTTCACCTTGGGGGCGCCCGGGGCACTCCGGGCGCCCTGGTCAGCTGTTGCCTCATTCCTTTGAGGCTCTCTGAGCTGTAGACACTCGTTCCTTCGGTCCTACATCCAGGGTTAGTCCAAAACACCATAAAACAATAAAATATTAGTTTATACAGCCTTAGCTGTCTTGGTTCTGACTTTGGGTCTCCAAAATGGAGCCCTAGGTCGAACCGACGCCTACTGTTCCCTCGACGGGGAACGCGTCCTCACCTACTCCTCTGGGGAGAATGTACCTGATGCCAACTGGCTCCTCCGGTTGGACTTTTGCCCAGCAGTCCTTCGCTAGGTCTTGGATACCAAGCTGTCCTTCGCCCGGTGCCTAGCAGTCCTTCGCCAGGTCTTCATATCCTGGCATTCCTTCGCCAGGTGTCTAGCAGTCCTTCGCTAGGGCTTTGTATCCTGGCATTCCTTCGCCAAGTGCCTAGCAGTCCTTCGCTAGGGGTTTGTATCCTGGCATTCCTTCGCCAGGTGCCTAGCAGTCCTTCGCTAGGGCTTTGTATCCTGGCATTCCTTCGCCAGGTGCCTAGCAGCCCTTCGCTAGGACTTTGTTTTCTGGCAGTCCTTCGCCAGGTGCCTAGTAGCCCTTCGCTAGGACTTTGTTTCCTGCACACTTAATGAGCATATTAGACAACAAATAACACTTAACTTTGAATCCTTTGCCAATATTAAAACAAGGTTCGATATGGTGCTTCCTGCACCAACAATCTCCCCCTTTTTGATTTATGGCAACACAATTCAAAGTTAAGTATAAACATATAACAGTTAAGAAATGAAGGAGTATGAACAGTATATAAGTGTAAAAAAAATTTTTTATACTCCCCCTAAAACCCTGAATACTTCTGTTATAAAACCCTTGTGTTATAAAACCCTTAACTTTGACCTTTCCTCCCCCTTTGACATATATCAAAAACATACATGGGCGAGCAAGGTATCTAATAGGGAGTTTTGAGTTTTACCAAAATAAATTTAAGTAAGGGAGTTTAAAAACATAGTTTTCAAGAAAAACTTTAAGTAATGGATTTCATAAAAAATGATGTTCAAAGTAATAGATGTTTTGAAAATACATGAAGCTCCCCCTTAATGTGACAACTCTTCTCCTTATTAAAAAACTTGCAAAAACTTGTAACATAGTTTTCAAGAAAAACTTAGCAGTAACTTACTTAGCTAATATTTTGGAAACAGGTTTTCCTTTTAAAAAAAAAGGTTCAACATTTGCACTCATAGAAAAATTTCCTTGGAACATATTTTGTGCATTAAAAACCATTTTTACATGGAAAAATCTTTAAATAGACAAGTTTTTGCTGAAACATAGATTTTTGCTTAGAAACATTTGTCAAAAATTTCAAAGGTTTTTTGGTTAGACAAACTTTGTTTACTAAGAAAGATTTTACTTAGAAATATTTTCAAAATAAATGTACTTAGTGCTTTAGAGGTTTTGAATGTTAAATCCGACACGTTTGACTAGGTTCCGGAAAATTTTCGAAGAGTTACCAGATAGATTCCAGGGTTCCGAGTCCTTGGACATAAATTTAGGGACCAAGATGTTATAAAACAAATAGTTACAAGGGTTAATGAGGATATAACCTTAAACCCTAGGGGTAGTCTTGCGATTTGACTGAAACTGCTGGACTAAACTGAAAAATGACCACCTTAAGAGGCGATTAGGGCTCATTGGCCGCAGTCGTTTCCTCCACAGCCGCAGCCACTCGAGTCCCGATCCCTTTCCTTCATCCTCTCCCTCTCTTCTCTCCGCTCGGGCGCAGCCGCAGACAGCCAGACGCGCCGCCCCTTCTTCCTCCGTTTCTCCTCCCTTTCCGCGTGCCCTAGCCATGGTCGACACCGACTCTGTCTTCTCATCGCGCGACCTAGCCACAGGTGAAGCCCATTGCCGATTTTCTTCCCCTGCCTTTCTCTCGTTCGGCGATTGTGAGGGTTGCTGTGGTCTTCAAGGCTGAGTGAGCTGTTGGGGCTAGCCATCGCAGAGGTAATGACCCATAGGATGGTGTCCCTTTTGGTAATGGTGTATGCTTTCCTTAGATGATGATCGGTTGGAAACTAGGGTATTGGAATATCTATTGTTGTTCTAACCCTTTTGGAATTGGGTTCAGGTTGTGGATTGGAATCTAGACCCTGGTTTTGGTATCTACAGAATTCCTCCTTCGTGCTTGCTCAAGTAACTTGCTGTGTTAGTGATCAACTGAGATTCGGATTGGAATTGCTTTGCAAACAATTGGCTGAGGTACGGTTTGGATTCTCCAACGATGGTTACATAGGTTGCTTTGGTTGGGAATTCCTTTTTACTCTACGATGTGAACTATGTTCAGTTAGGCTTTGAATGGATGTGTATTAGCTTATTCTGTAGTGATGATCTGTGCACTAGGAAATGGGATTCTTATCATTATCCTCCTGTTTTGGGAATTTATGGTGGCAACCAATTGGAGGGGATTAGGTTTTATGGGAAATAAGGGGATAATCTGCGACACAAATCATTTAATTACATGGTTAATTAAATGATTATGAAATTGTGAATAAACTTAGAAATTTGAACCTAAATCTTAATTACGCGGGGTAATTGGGAAAACCTTTCAATTAATTATGAGAGATTAAATGAAAAGGAAATGATTCGGTAAACCCTAACACGATTAGGGATTAATTAGCTAGGGATTATCTTTCTGTAATAGCTAATTAAATCTATCCCTGATACAGGGACTTGATTTGCTTTACGGTTGCGGATTATATTGGACGGGTGGTTCTCCTCTTTTGATACGGACTTCTACCTTTGGAGGCGGGTACCCTTTGACTTATATCTTTTTGATATTGTCATGTTGTTATGCATAGACTGTTATAGATAGCAGTAAGATTATATGCTATCCTGGTTTATTATGTTGTTCTGGATATTTGTTGTTTATCCCTGAGTTATTATGCTGTTAGTTCCTTACAGTCTCAGGTATTGCCATATCTATATGTATGCTTAGAGATTGTGTTGTACCTCTTGCATTTGACCTTGAGGGATCTGTAGTTTCTAGCCAGTATACCTTGTAGGTTACCTGTATTTCCTGTTATAGGATTTCAGACTGAGACTTAGTATACTGAGGACTTGGGGAGGGAGGTATGTGTATCTATCATACACCATCCTTGCATTGTTGCATGCCGACGATCAGCGACTCCCTTGTGGTTGAGCCTAATCGTCTTCCGGTACATGATATGCGCACACGACCACTCATGGGTTAGTGGATACCGTAGGATGTGCGCATTTGCCCTGTATTGCTCCGTTCGGCCACTATTTGGAGGGTGAGCGCGGGCGTGGTAGCAGCCAGGGGTCCCTTCTCGTACTGAGCCACGAGGAGATGAGAGCTTGACTCCCCCATTGCTTGGGGTAGGAGCAGAGTCTCCACCAGCATCCTGTCCACCCGGTCACTTAGGAGCAGTGATGGCAGGGTTCGTACAGGTTGTCACAGCTCTACCCACGCGGACGTCGCGGACGATGATCCTGACTGGGACTAGGGGTGACACATGTCATTGCACCATGTGCATACTTTGCATCGTGCATTGTTTGCTGCACTTGATTTCTGCACTTGTTTGACATGCATATTCTGGAGACTTGTTATCTGAGATTATATGTCTATTGGTATTCCATTGGTATTTCTTACCCTCTTTACAGGTTAGATGGATTCAGGTATATATCTACCCAATATTTTCAGTTCCAGTCTTTCCCTACTGTTGATATGAGACTGTACTAGTTGAACTCTTATTGTTAGTATAACTTTCTATACATATCTGTTGGGTATTCGCTGAGTTATGGACTCACCCCATTGCCATATATTTTTATTTCAGGGTGATGCCTGCCAGGAGAGCCCTAGCCGCCAGTCCCCAGCTCGAGAGGAGCTCTGTTTTGTTTTCCTTTATGTTGTTTTTCGGTTATGGACCCTGTAGTATATACTTTGCTTCCGTTGCCATGTTTTGGGCATGTAATCATGTTTTATTCGATGGTATTGTACTTTTGAGTCCTATGTTGGACTTCGTGGGGTTTTAGTTTTGTTCCTGCCCCCTGGCAGCTCGGGTGAGTTCGTGCTTTGGTTTTAGGATAGTTATAATCATATAACTGTTGTTTTTGCATGAATTTGAGGCCTGAGGCCATTTAACTGTGTGGTTGTGTTATTTATATCTGTGTGATTGTGTAAATTGTCTGCCGGACAGGGGAGGTGCTGTCTGATTCTCTATTAGATCAGCGGCTCTTGGGTCTCGGGGCATGACATTGAAAGTACTTTGAAGATGCTTAGACCAATTTTAAAGCACTTAAAAATACTTAGTGAAAACAAGATAAAATTTAAAATTTTCTCTCTCCTGGCCATATATCAATAAGGAACTTTTTGAAAGAAGATTTTAAAAAAAATGTGTGTATCAAAGCTTATGAGTTTTGAAAATATAAAAATACTTAGTGTAATTCTAAAAGCACACAACTTAAATTGCACCAAAAAAAACTCCGCTTTGAAAGATATTGTGCAATTTTGGAAAAAAATTTTGTATTTGTAGTCAAGTCTTTAGAAAATTCACGTACTTAGAACACTATTGCTTTAGAAAGGTATTAGTACTTTTGAACACATTTCATTTTGAAAAATAGAAGTACTTTTAAAAAATATCATGCAATTTTTGAAAAGTATAAGTACTTTTAAACATAATATTTTAAAAGAATTTAATGTTATTTTGAGATCATGATACTTTACTTGGTTTCTTTTTCAGTCTGACACAATCCTAGGAAACCTTGTTAACTACAAGATATTTCCCTAAGTGTCCTGGAAAATTTTCCAATGCCAAGTATTATTTTTTAAGGTATAAAAAATAGTTTTATAAGCCACAAAAACATTTTAAAATAATATTTTGTAAGACAAATTACTTATGTTTTCGACACAATTTTGAAAATATAGTGTATGAAAACATATTATTTAGAAATGTTTAATAACTCTTTTAATTTGACCTCCCCCCTAAATTTGACGCAGTCCTTGGAAGCTTGTTGACCACAAGTATTCTTCCTCTGAGTCTTTAGGGTTCAGTTCAGATCAAAGGAATTTATCTAACAATTCCAAAACAAAAAAAAAACATTTCAGAAATTCTTCTTTTGACTCAAACTCTCCTTAAATTTGGCACATCCTTGGAGTCCTTGTAGATCATGAAGTGGACCTTCCTCTGTGACTTTAGGGTTTATCAAAAGAATAATTTTGAATAACCTTCTGAGTATGATAACTTTCAAGGAAATAAATTTTTGAAGACATGATTTGGAATGATAGCACAGTTCTCGAAAAATATTTTGAAATAATAATAATTTTTTTAAAAAAGATATTTTGAAATGATAATAATTTTTCAAAGAGATAGTAATATATGAGGGTTTTTGAAGAAATTTAAATTTTTTGAAAAAAAAGAAACTCCCCCTGTATCCGACACAGTTTGATTTTTATCTAAGTTCCTTAAGGGACTTCAGTGTTGACCAGGTTGACTAGGGTTTGACTATATTGACCAAGGTTAACTCAGTTTACTAAGTTTGACCAATTAATAACTAAATCAAACAAGCCTTAAATTCTATTTAAAATGTGTCTATTGTGATATTTAACATGAGATTCACTATTTTGGAAAAAATAGGGTACAGTAAACTAAATTAATTTGCAAAATAGAGATAATTTTGAATAACTTTTGCACACCTTTTTATTTAAAAGGATAGTGAATTATACTTTTAGGTCCTAGATATCTCACCCAGTTCTACGTGGTCAAACATGTTAACCTTATGGGTTGTGTGAGACAAATATTTAATTTTTAAAAAATGGTTAATTTTGAAAAAGTTAGATTAATTTTGAAAAGCAATTGTTTTTATTTTGAAAAGAGTGTTTAAATCTACAACTAATTGAAGATTTGTGTTAGATTCGAATTTGACAAAGACTAATTTGAATTTGAATTTCAAAGATTGGCTTCCAGGTCTTGGCGAGGCACTAGGCCTTCTTTGGTCGTAGCCTTATTGGATCATCAACCCTTTCCTTGACAAAGCCTTTCAATGAAATTTCATTTTCAAAATTAATCTTTGAGAAATTCTGGTCCAACTAGTTTGGGTCTTGGATCGATAGCTTCGGCTAGTTTCACCAGTCTAAAGAGACCAAGTAGAGTATACTTGACCTTATTAGAATTGGCTTCCCTAACGTACTATCATCTCACCTCCTCCCAATACTATGTTGTCAAATTTCAGTTAAGTTGGTTCAGTCCTTAAACTAATTTCAGTCCTTAAACTAATCAGTCCTAAGTCTAAGAAAAAAAACAAGCAACCATGACAAAAAAATGATCTAAGTTATATCATAATTGAAATAATACTTTGGGTTCTTAAAATCAGCACGGTTGTGAAATAAGTTTTCTAACGTATTAACCTTAACTAATTTATATGAATTAATCAAGTTATTTGAGATAAATAATGGATTTTCAAATATTGAAAACTTATCTTTCCCGATCGTTTGTCCAGTACTCTTGTAATGATCACGAGCTAATCGGACCAGTTTGGGTCGATCTCCCTTATTGTCTTCTGATTCAGAGTCTGAGTTGGACCCGGGTACAGGTTGAAGCTTCTTCTTTGGAGTTTTCCCTGCACTTGAAATTATACCTTCCTCGACCATTATAGTATCAGTCTGATTATATAATTGTAATTTTGAAAAAAAAATCAAAATTGGTTACTATTTTTGTCTCAGTCACTTTGTCGTCTGATTCTGGTTCGACTTTGGATTCGGGTTCAGACTCTGACTCGGCTGTTTGTGCTTGGACTGAAAGGCCAAGATAACTTACCTGATCTTCTTCTTCATCTGAGATCTCTTGATGAAGGTTAATCAAATTTTCCCAGATTTCACTAGCACATCTGCATGGACCTACTAGTTCGAGTTGCTCCTTGGTTAGGCCACATTGTAGGATTGCAGTTGCCCTTGCATCGATCTCTATTTGGTTGAGGGTTCGTTCATCCAGTTTATCCCACTCGATTGATAACTCATCTTCTACAGGAAAAGAGAATCCCGTTTGGATGATCCGCCATATGTCAATCTGGGCCTTCAGAAGGTACTCCATTTGACTTCTCCAAAAGTTGAAGTTTTCGTCGGAGAAAAGTGGTGGACGGACACTGTTCTATTCTTGATTGGCCATTTAAAATGATAGATCTTGCACACAAAAAGAAAAAATAGAAGTGTACCAAAACTTGGTCTTGGATTAGTAGTGTGGGAGAAGGAAAAAAAGTAGCCAAAAAAAATATTACACGAATTTTGAGGCAGAATAATAATAAAATAAAAATAATTTATGATAAATTTTTGAAAATATTGATTTTGTCAATTCTGATTAAAACTAAAAAAGTAAGAATTTAATGTTTGGGAAAAAGATTTTTGCTCGAATTAAAGTAGCACGAATTTCGAGAAAAATATTAAAATAATAATAAAAAAAGTTTATGACAAATTTTCAAAAATTGTTCGTTTTATAAATTCTGACTTATGGTGAAAAAATAAGAATTCAAAATTGAAAAAGGCATACAGATATTATTTATTTGAAAATAAAAAGCTAGACTGATCGAGTGGTGTTGATTAACAAAAAGAAAGGAAATAAAATGAAAAGAATTTCGTAAATTCGAAAAACTCTCAAATTGGTGGTTGCACCAAATTTGAGCTTCTCCGCTCTGATACCACTTGTTGGATCGAGAGAACCGATAGAGGGGGGTGAATATCGGAAAGCGTTCGGATTTGAGATAGAGAAATTGCACAGCGGAAGATTAAATACAAACATGCAAACACAGTGATTTTTACTTGGTTCGGAGTCTAGGTCGACTCCTACTCCAAGACCCACGGTCGTTGACCGTTTACTGCGGGCAATAATATAATCACGCAATAACAGTTTACAGTATTGAATTACAAATGTAGCAAGTTAAACTTTTAAAAACAAAAAGCTCTTCTTTTACCGACGTCCGATGTAGGTTGTCTTTTTCGGAGCAGCGGGACGTCGTCGGCTCGAGTTGGGAGGTTTCCGGAGTGAGGCGCGAGAGCAGAAGAGCGTAGAAGCGTTGAATCAAGTGTTGCTTTGAGCCTTGGGGTCGAGGGCCCTTTATATAGCCCTGGGGGCGCCCGGAACGTCGGGGCCCCCCCCACGTATCAGTTGATCCGGTAGTTGCTCGGTCAGCTTCTGATCCCTTTACATTCGGGATCAGCTTTGACCGGGGCGCCCGGAGCGCTCGGGGCGCCCGTATTGACCGGTCAAACTTTCATCTGTTGGATTCGAGGGGAGCTGCTTCGGTAGTTGGCGCTGGGGGCGCCCGGAGCGCTGGGGGCGTCCGGGAGAAGCGGGGGAGCCCGGGAGCACGAGGGCGCCCGGGAGATGAGCTGTCGAAGCCTGCTCTTGTTTTATGTGTTTTGTGTTCACCTTGGGGGCGCCCGGGACACTCCGGGCGCCCTGGTCAGCTGTTGCCTCATTCCTTTGAGGCTCTCTGAGCTACAGACACTCGTTCCTTCGGTCCTGCATCCAGGGTTAGTCCAAAACACCATAAAACAATAAAATATTAGTTTATACAGCCTTAGCTGTCTTGGTTCTGACTTTGGGTCTCCAAAATGGAGCCCTAGGTCGAACCGACGCCTACTGTTCCCTCGACGGGGAACGCGTCCTCACCTACTCCTCTCGGGAGAATGTACCTTATGCCAACCAGCTCCTCCGGTTGGACTTTTGCCCAGCAATCCTTCGCTAGGTCTTGGATACCAAGCTGTCCTTCGCCCGGTGCGTAGCAGTCCTTCGCCAGGTCTTCATATCCTGGCATTCCTTCGCCAGGTGCCTAGCAGTCCTTCGCTAGGGCTTTGTATCCTGGCATTCCTTCGCCAGGTGCCTAGCAGTCCTTCGCTAGGGCTTTGTATCCTGGCATTCCTTCGCCAGGTGCCTAGCAGCCCTTCGCTACGACTTTGTTTCCTGGCAGTCCTTCGCCAGGTGCCTAGCAGCCCTTCGCTACGACTTTGTTTCCTGCACACTTAATGAGCATATTAGACAACAAATAACACTTAACTTTGAATCCTTTGCCAATATTAAAATAAGGTTCGATATGGTGCTTCCTGCACCAACACAAAAAAGGCAATAAAATATTAAGTTTATACAGCCTTAGCTATCTTGGTTCTGACTTTGGGTCTCCCCAAATGGAACCCTAGGTCGAACCGATGCCTACTGTTCCCTCGACGGGGAACGTGTCCTCACCTACTCCTCTCAGTAGAGTTTATCTTTTGCCAACCGGCTCCTCCGGTTGGACTTTTGCCCAGCAGTCCTTCGCCAGGTGCCTAGCAGTCCTTCGCCAGGTCTTCGATACCAAGCAGTCCTTCGCCAGGTGCCTAGCAGCCCTTTGCCAGGTCTTAGACTCCTAGCAGTCCTTCGCCAGGTGGCTAGTAGCCCTTCGCCAGGTCTTAGACTCCTAGCAGTCCTTCGCCAGGTGCCCAGCAGCCCTTCGCCAGGTCTTCGATTCCTGGCAGTCCTTCGCCAGGTGCCCAGCAGTCCTTCACCAGGTCTTCAACTCCTAGCAGCCCTTAGCTAGGTGCCTGGCAGCCCTTCGCTAGGTGCCTGGCAGTCCTTCGCCAGGACTTTAACTCCTAGCAGCCCTTCGCTAGGTGCCTGACAGTCCTTCGCCAGGACTTCTTTCTGCACACTTAGTAAACACATTAGATAACAAATAGTACTTAACTTTGAATCCTTTGCCAATATCAAAACAAGGTTCGATATGGTGCTTCCTGCACCAACAATCTTCCCCTTTTTGATTTATGGAAACACAATTCAAAGTTAAGTAAAACCTTATAACAGTTAAGAAAATAAGGTAAACATCGATGAAGTATGACAGTTATGAACAGAATAAATGTAGATATTAAAAAATTCTTTATTTCTCATACTCCCCCTAAAACCCTGAATACTTGTGTTATAAAGTACTTAACTTTGACCTTTCCTCCCCCTTTGACATATATAAAAAAAAACATGGATGAACAAGGTTTCGGATAGAGTGTTTTGAGTTTTTGTAAAACTTCTAAGTTTTTGACAAAGTGTTTTTTTGAAAAAAAAACATTTGCATAAACAACTTTTTACACTTAGACAATTTTCCATTTTGAAAAGCAAGCCTAAGGTTTGTTTTTTAAAAAACTTTTACTTACAAGGCTTTGCAAAAAGTAATTTTTCTTAGGCAAAATTTTGAAGCCACATTTCCCTAAAAAAATGTTCAAATTTGTTTTAAAAGAATTTGCACACTTAGAAGAATTTGCTTGGAAATACTTTGTGTATTTTGAAAAACAAAATCTTTAAGAAATTTCTAAACAAATTTTTCACCAAAAAAAACTTTACTTAGAAACATTTGCCAAAATTTTCAAAAAGTTTTTGCTCAGAGAAATTTAGTTTACTAAGAAAAATTTTACTTAAGAAAAAAACTTGCACTTAACAAATTTGAAACACATAGAAATACTTAGAAAATTTTGAAGCACTAGAAATACTTGAAAGCACTTGAAGTAGTTTGAAATTTTAACAACACTTAGCACTTAAAAACAATTTGAAGTACTTAGAAATTTTTGCTTTGCTTTTTGAAAAAGAGATGAAAGTTAAATATAGAAAAATTTCTTTCTCTGTTTCTTGCTCTCCCCCTTGGCTATATATCAATAAAGAAATATATTTTGAAATAAGTTTTTAAAAAAATTGTGTATCAGAGCCTATGAGTTTTGAAAATATAAAAATACTTAGTATAACTCTTGAAGGCATTGCAAAAAGCTTTAAATTGCACCAACAAAACTCCACTTTGAAAAGTATTAAAAAAATATTTTGTATTTGTAGGTAAGTCTTTGAGAAAATTCATGCACTTAGAACACCTTGAAAAGTATTAGTACTTTTGAAAACATTATATTTTGAAAAATAGAAGTACTTTTGAAAGATATTATTTAAAACCAATTTTAATTTTATTTTGAAAATATAATAATTGACTCGGTTTCTTTTCTAGTCTGGCACAATCCTAGGAAACCTTGTTAACTACAAGGACATTTCCCTAAGTGCCCTGAAAAATTTGTCAAAGTCAAGTATGTATTATTTTTAAAAGTATTCTAAAAGGATTTTAAAAGTATTCCAAAGTAAAGTAAAATTTTTAAAGTGATGGTAGATATATAAGCAAAATGATTTAAAAGGATATTATTTTGAAATATAAATTATTAATGTTTTCAAAAGGATTTTAAGAGTGCAGTGCATGAAAACATATAATTTTGAAAATGCTTAATAATTCTTTTAATTTAATCTCCCCCTAAGCTTGACCCAGTCCTAAGAAGCTTGTTGACTACAAGCGATCTTCCTCTGAGTCTTAAGGTTTGATTCAAATTATAAGAATTATCTAATAATTTTGAAAAATAATTGTCAGAAATAATTTCTTTCGATTTAGACTCCCCCTAAATTTGACACTTCCTAGGAGTCTATGTAGATCATGAAGTAGACTTCCTTGTGTCTTTAGGGTTTGTCAAAATTAAAAGGGAATTAAGCACAATTCTTAAAATGAATTTTGACGTATTAACATTTCGAAAAACTGAGTATTTGATAGACATATTTTGAAATGATAACATAGTTTTTGAAAAACATGAGTGATAATTTGAAAACATAAAACTTCTTCTTTTAATTTGAACTCCCCCTAAACCTGACACAGTCCTAGGAGGCTTGTTGACCACAAGTTAATCCTCCTCTGAGGCTTAGGGTTTAGTTCAGATTAAAGGAATTATACAAAACAAATAATTACAAAAAAAACATTTCAAAAATTCTTCTTTTGGCTCAAACTCTCCCTTGTATTCGACTCGTCTGACTTTGTCTAAGTGCTTGAAAGGTCTTCAGTATTGACTAGGTTTAACTATGTTGACTTGGTTTTACCAATAATTGACTCAATCAAGTCCTAGGTCTTAGTATTAATTCAATCAAGACTTAGTTTGATGAGTTAATTTTGAAAACAAATGAACTTCAATTTTTAAAAAATGTTGAGTGGAAAACATATAGAGTTAATTTAGAATTAATTTTAGGAAAAAATTGAGTTGATTTTGAAAAAGCATTGAACTATATAATTAGGTCCTAGACATCTCACCCAGTTCTACATGACAAAACAGGTTACCTTATCTGTTTTGTGAAATATTTTAACAAAAATAAAAATTTTAAGTTTGAAAAAAAACATGGTTAATTTTAAAAGGTTAAATTAATTTTGAAAAGAATTAATTTTGAATTTATTTTGAAAAAAAATATTTGAATCTAAGATTAACTGAAAATTTGTGTTAGATTCGAATTTGACAAAGATTAATTTGAATTTGAATTTCAAAAATTGGCTTCCAGGTCTTGGCGAGGCACTAGGCCTTCTTTGGCCGTAGCCTTATTGGATCATCAACCCTTTCCTTGACAAAGCCTTTTAATGAAATTTTATTTTCAAAATTACTTTTTGAAAAATTTTGGTCTAACTAGTTTGGGTCTTGGATCGGTAGCTTCGGCTAGTTTCACCAGTCTAAAGAGACCAAGTAGTGTATACTTGACCTTATTAGAAGAGGTTTCCCTAACGTACTATCATCTCATCGCCACCCAATACTAGGTTGTTCAAATTTCAGTTAATTGGTTTAGTCCTTAGTTTAACCAGTCCTAATTCTAAGCAAAAAAAAACAAGCAAACATGACAAAAAATGATCTAAGTTATATCATAATTGAAATAATAATCTGGTTTTTTTTAAATCAACAAGGTTGTGAATTAGGTTTTCTAACATATTAACCTTAACTAATTTATATGAATCAATTATGTTATTTGAGATAAGTATTGGATTTTCAAATATTGAGAACTTACTTTTCCTGATAGTTTGTCCAGTACTCTTGTAATGATCACGAGCTAATCGGACCAGTTTGGGTCGATCTCTTTCATTGTCTTCTGATTCCGAGTCTAAGTCGGACCCGGGTACAGGTTGAAGCTTCTTCTTTGGAGTTTTCCCTGCACTTGAAATTATACCTTCCTCGACCATTATAGTATCAGTCTGATTATTTAATTGTAATTCTGGAAAAAATTCAAAATTGGTTACCATTTTTGTCTCAGTCACTTTGTCTTCTGACTCGGGCTCGAATTCGTAGTCAAGTATGGATTCTATCTCATCTTCTGATCCGGAGTCAATTTTGAAGTCAGGTGCTGGCTCTTCAAAGATCTCAATATCGGAGCTCTCTTCGTGTAGATTGATTAGCTTTTCCCACATCTCCTTGGCACAGGTGAAGGATTCGACCCGCTTCAATTCTTCTTTAGTCAGGCCATATTGTAAGATTGCTGTTGCCTTAGCATCAGTCTCGATCTTCCTTAGAGTTGGTTCGTCCAATTTGTCCCAGGCGATCGATGTTCCATCTTCTGTGGGGAATGTGAATCCCGTTTGGATTATCAACCATAAATCCAGATTGGCCTTCAAGTGGGATTTCATTAGACTTCTCCAGGAATTAAAATTTTTGCCAGAGAAGAGCGGTGGACGGGCACTGTTCCATTCTTGGTTGGCCATTTAGTTTACACCTCGTACACAAGAGAAATAACAAAAATGTATCAAGACTTGATCTTGAATTAGTAGTGCGGGAGGGGAAAAAAAGCCCAACAAAAATATTGCACAAATTTCGAGGTAAAATAATAAAAAAATAATAATAAAAAGTTTGAGACAAATTTTTAGAAAATAAATATTCTGTTTAATGAAAAACAACAAGAATTCAATGTTTGGGAAAGAATTTGCTCGAATTAAGGTAGCAAGAATTTCGGAAAAAAATATTAAAATAATAATAAAAAAATTTATGACAAATTTTCAAAAATTGATCATTTTATCAATTCTAATGAATGGTGAAAAAATAAGAATTCAAAATTTAAAAAGGCGAAAAAGATCGAGTGGTGTTGCACCAACCTCGATTAACGAAAAAGAAAAGAAATAAAATGAAAATTTTCGTAAATCCGAAAAAATTCCCAAATTGGTGGTTGCACCAAATTTGAGCTTCCCCGCTCTAATACCACTTGTTGGATCGAGAAACATGATAGAGGGGGGGTGAATATCGTGAAACCGTTTCGGATTAGAAGAAAGAGAATGCGCATCGGAAATTAAAAATAAACGCACAGATCTTAAGGATTTTTACTTGGTTCGGAGTCGCGGTTGCCTCCTACTCCAAGGCCCACAGTCCTTGACCGTTTACTGCGGGCAATTCTATAATGCGCAAAGTTTTACAAAGGATTGTACAATTATAGTGCAGTAAAAAGAACAAGTTTCCTCTTCATTACCGACGCCCGGTGTGGATCGTACTTCGGTGCGGAGGGTCATCATCGACGCTTAGAATCTCGAGATCAGAGATTTCCGGAGAAGAGCACTTGAGTCGAAGAGCGTAGAGGCGTTAGAAAAATTATTGTCGAAGCCTTGGGGGTCAAGCCCCTTTTATAGCCCTCCTGGGGGCGCCCGGGATGCTGGGGGCGCCTGACACGTGCTTCGGATCCGAGAACCCTCATCAGAAGCTCGGTCAGAGCTTATCCCTCCAGAATCGGGCTCGGAGCTGACGGGGGCACCCGGGACACTGGGGGCGCCCCGGTTGACTTGGTCTGCTGGCTTCTTGGCTGAATTCACTTCAATCGCTTCGTTGGCTTGGACCCAGGGTGCCCGAGGCATCCAGGGCGCCCTGGACACTCAGGGCGCCCGGGAGCTTGAGGGTGCCTGACCCAGTGAGCTTTCGAAGCAATCTTTGCTCAACTGCTTATTTGGCTTTGGCCTTGGGCGCCCAGGACCTCCCAGGCGCCTAACCCAGCTGCTGCCCCCAAAATAGCAAAGCAAGAGTGTTAGATAATTTTTCTTACAACCGTAGCTGTCTTGGTTCTGACTTTGGGTCTCCTAAATGGAACCCTAGGTCGAACCGATGCCTTCTGTTCCCTCGACGGGGAACGCATCCTCACCTACTCCTCTCAGGAGAATTTACCTTTTGCCAACCGGCTCCTCCGGTTGGACTTTTGCCCAGCAGTCCTTCGCCAGGTGCCTAGCAGCCCTTCGCCAGGTCTTCGGTTCCTAGCAGTCCTTTGCCAGGTGCCTAGCAGTCCTTCGCCAGGACTTAGACTCCTAGCAGCCCTTCGCCAGGTGCCCAACAGTCCTTCGGCAGGTCTTCGAGTCCTGGCAGTCCTTCGCCAGGTGCCTAGCAGTCCTTCGCCAGGTCTTCAACTCCTAGCAGCCCTTCGCTAGGTGCCTAGCAGTCCTTCGCCAGGTCTTCAACTCCTAGCAGCCCTCGCCAGGTCTTCAACTCCTAGCAGCCCTTCGCTAGGTTCCTGGCATTCCTTCGCCAGGACTTCAACTCCTAGCAGCCCTTCGGTAGGTGCCTGGCAGTCCTTCGCCAGGGCTTCTTTCTGCACACTTGGTAAACACATTAGATAACAAATAGTACTTAACTTTGAATCCTTTATCAATATCAAAACAAGGTTCGATATGGTGCTTCCTGCACCAACAATCTCCCCCTTTTTGATTTATGGCAACACAATTCAAAGTTAAGTAAAAACTTATAACAGTTAAGAAAATAAGGTAAACATCAATGAAGTATGACAGTTATGAACAGAATAAATGTAGATATTAAAAAATTCTTTATTTCTCATACTTCTCCTAAAACCCTGAATACTTGTGTTATAAAGTACTTAACTTTGACCTTTCCTCCCCCTTTGACATATATAAAAAAAACATGGATGAACAAGGTTTCGGATAGAGAGTTTTGAGTTTTTGTAAAACTTTTAAGTTTTTGACAAAGTGTTTTTTTCTGAAAAAAACATTTGCATAAACAACTTTTTACACTTAGACAATTTTCCATTTTGAAAAGCAAGCCTAAGTTTTGTTTTTTTTAAAAAAAACTTTTACTTACAAGGCTTTGCAAAAAGAAATTTTTCTTAGGCAAAATTTTGAAGCCACATTTCCCTAAAAAAATGTTCAAATTTGTTTTAAAAGAATTTGCACACTTAGATGAATTTGCTTGGAAATACTTTGTGTATTTTGAAAAACAAAATCTTTAAGAAATTTCTAGACAAGTTTTTAACCAAAAAAACTTTACTTAGAAACATTTGTCAAAATTATCAAAAAGTTTTTGCTCAGATAAATTTTGTTTACTAAGAAAAATTTACTTAGGAAAAAAACATGCACTTAAGAAATTTGAAACACTTAGAAATACTTAGAAAATTTTGAAGCACTTGAAGTAGTTTGAAATTTTAACAGCACTTAGCACTTAAAAACAATTTGAAGTACTTAAAGACTTTTGCTTTGCTTATTGAACAAGAGATAAAAGTTAAATATAGAAAAATTCCTTTCTCTCTTTCTTACTCTCGATCCCCCTTGGCTATATATCAATAAAGAAATATATTTTAAAATAAGTTTTTTTTAAAAAAAAATTATGTATCAGAGCCTATGAGTTTTGAAAATATAAAAATACTTAGTATAACTCTTGAAGGCATTGCAAAAAGCTTTAAATTGCACCAACAAAACTCCACTTTGAAAAGTATTAAAAAAATATTTTGTATTTGTAGGCAAGTCTTTGAGAAAATTCACGCATTTAGACACCAATAATTAATTTTCCGTACCTCCTTTCGCTTTGTTGTTGTGCTAATCTTCCAGTCTGGACACTGGTTGTTGTAATGCCCGTGCTGTTGACATCTGAAGCAGCGGATATGGCTCTTGTCCCTCCGGACTCCTAGCGCTAGTACCTCCTTTGCCGTCAGTGGTGACGATCGAGTCTTACGAGTAGGACACTGGTTTTTATAGTGTCTTCTCTCCCTGCACCTAAAACATATTATATGAAATTTAATGATTGGCATAACTAAAAAAAATACTTGATTCACCCTTGCTCCCCCTCAATTCCTGGTGTCTTTGCTCCGTCGGCTGTTAGTCCGGTGAAAAGCTACCAGACTCTAATACCACTTGTAGGATCGATGTCGTCGATAGAGGGGGGTGAATATCGACTTGAAAGATTTCTTAGAAAAACTCGTCGTTCGTTCGTTCTAGTCAAAGAGTTAGTGCGCAGTGGAAAATAATAAAACAAAAGAAAGACACAACACAGAAGACACGCGAGTTTTTACTTAGTTCCCAATCCTTCAGGCTTAGTGCGTCCAAGGCCTAAGCAGTCAATCGTGAGTCCACTAATGGTCTCCTTTCTAGACATTCCGGAGGCGGAGAAACTCGTCTTACAGTTCTAGTTTACAACCAAAGAATAATTAAGTGCGTAAAATAAAAGCAATCCAAAAAGAAAGTCGAAGATCCGGCCAATCCGGAAGTCCGAAGTGTAGCGCACTTCCTCCAGGAACCTCCTTGGTCGTAGAGCTTCGTCTCTAGCACTTTTTCTTCGCTCAGAATGCCTTAGCAGATGATGGAATTGTTGTACTGACTTGAGGGGTCGAACCCCTTTATATAGTGGTATCCAGGGCGCCCTAGAGCCTCTGAGGCGCCTCATATGCGATCAAACCTGATCCGCAATGGCAAACTTCGCGGATGGATCAAATCAACCCATCCAGGGCGCCTGGGATGACCTTGAGGGCGCCATGAAGCATGGAGGCGCCTGTATTAACACAGGCACCCTAGATACTTCTCCCAGGTGTCATTTTACTTACATTTGCTCTTCTGTCTTGCCTCCAACTCCAGCTACCTGCAAGACAATCAAATACAAGACAAATATACAAATAATCTTAGCCTTAAAGATTGGTTCTGACTTTGGATTTCACCCGAAACCCTAGATTGAACCGACATCTAATGTTCCCTTTCCCAGGGAACGCGCCTTAACCTACTCCACCCTGGAAAAGTTACTTTTGCCAACTGGAACCTCCTATTGGGCTTTTACTTAGCCTCCGAGACTCCTGGATCTCGAGACATTCGAACCTCGACCCGTCTCTACTTCTGTCCTTAGTCATCGCTCAGCTAAGTTACTCGATCCCCTGGACCAAGTCTTCGTGCTCGACCTCCGAATGTTAGAATCTGGGATGGCTAGAGAGGGGGGTGTGAATAACCACCCAGAAAAACTTACTTTTTTCTTCCTGCACTCAGGTTAGCAGCGGAAAACGAACAAACAGAAAGAAACAAACAGAGAATAACACAAGGATTTACAAGGTTCGGGGATAACTTGCCCCTACTCCTTGACGTGCCAGTGAGGTGGGCGATCCCTTGATCTTCGGCAGATCAGACCCCGGAATGAACCCGGCTAACAACTTCCTCCTACTCGGTGGAGTAACCTCTCCATAAACCTCTCAGCAGTATATCAAGTTAAGCTTGAGAGACAAGAGAAGGTAGCTACACAACAATAGGAAGCAGAAAGATTAGGCAAGAAGAAACAATGCAGAGAGCACAACAACACAACACCACAACAAAACACTTTGCTGCGTTCATTGTTCGTTGTCTCCTCTGCTTCGCCAGCTTCTTCTTAAGCCTTTCTTCTGCATACCCAGGCTGCACACACACAGGTTGCACACACAGACGTCATCACCCACTGACCCCTTCTGAGCTCTCAGTACACTGAAGTCATCTCTTTAGCTGAATCTTCAGGTCAAATGTCAAACGCCGTTGAAACCTGCAAACATATACCAAACAAAATAGCAGCAGCGAAAGTCACCATTGACCCTTCTTCTTACTCCTTCATTTGAATATCACAGCTTTGTATCATCTGCACACTCACAGATTTATTAGCGAAGCAAATCAGAAGCAAATCAGAAATTTGACAACCATTTGAATTAAAGTTCTGAGGTGTTGATCGGTCACCGGGACCGATTAGACAACCTCCTGACCAATCAGGCTCTATCCTGATCAATCCAGTGATGTTCTGATCGTTCTCGCTGACCGATCAGAGACCAGGGGATTGACCACCAGACAGATCCTTAAACCTACTGGAAATTCAGGTCAACTCACCTGATCGGTCAAGGTGACCGATCAGGCAACCTCCTGATCGGTCAAGGTGGCCGATCAGGAGGGTGCTGGACCGATCAGGCTACCTCCTGATCGGTCCAGGCAAGTTCTGACCGATCACACTGATCGATCACCAACATTTCTGTGACCTCACAGAATGTTTGCTGATCGGTCACCAGACCGTTTAGAAAGCCTTCTGTTTCCTCAGAAGCTTTCTGGATCTGTCAACAGACCGATCAGACATCCTGGATCGGTCCTGTGACCGATCTACTATCGACAAACCTCGTGCCAACTCCCTGATCGGATCTCAGACTGATCCAGCCAACTTTGCTCTGATCAATTGATTAATTCATGGCCAATTCTGACCATGACTAACTCAAATTAGACCTGAGTCCAGAGAACAGGCTCCCTTGCCTTCTCTAACTCAGTCTGGTCTGGAGAACGAGCTACCGAGCCCTCTCCGACCTAACCTGATCCAGAGAACGAGCTACCGAGCCCTCTCTGACCTAAGTCCGGAGAATCCGAACTTAACTATCTGATCTCAATTCTCACTCAACCGAACTTAAATCGGTGTCAACATCAAAACAACAATCAGGTCAGACTGGATCAACACCGAGAACCCGGATCTCGAGACGTTTGATCCTCGTCCCGTCTCTACTTATGTCCGCGATCCCCGCTCGGCAAAGACTCTGTTGCCCGATCCCCGACCAGGACTTCATGCACAATTCCTCGAACCAGGACTTCGGTGTAACGACCCGCCTTCTGGTACTAAGCAGTAAGGCGGATCGCTACTAACTACTAACTGGCTGGCTGACTAATTAATGATTTCTAATAATACTAAACCAACTGGGAGAATTTTGAAAATTCTTATTTCGCTATTTACTGAACTAGAAATTTATAAACATGCTGAAAGTACTAATTTGTCCAAAATAAAGCAAAACTTTTATTTTATTATCTTGGCAGGATTCGATCCCCCAACCTCTACATTGCATGGCTAAAGCACTAACCAGCTGCTCTACACCAGTTTTGTTTTAACAGTACCAGTCGACTGCTATATGCCAGTCGACTAGTCGGGCCACAGAATGTTTCTGTGCTCGATACCAGGCGACTGGTATTTTCCCAGTCGACTGGTAGTTCTGAAAACCCAGATTTCAGAGTTTCAGAATGTGCCAAAGTCGAACTATTCCGTACCAAATGCTCCATAAATTCATATCTAAGCTTCCTAACAGGTCTACAATGATTCTAGGGCATTTGATACATGTTTTTACAGGGTTTCTAGCATGTATAGCAACTTAGAAATCATAAAAGCGACATGTAAAAGCATAAACATGAAAGTGCCAAGTTTGTATCAACTTCTTATTGAAACCATTAGTTATTCATATCTAAGGGCATTCATAGCTACTACATGTCATTCTATATGGTGCATATATCTTAGAACAAGCATATCCTATCTATTTAGCATGTAAATCAAAAGTATCAAGTTCTTATCTCTAAAGCTTAAGCATGGATCTAAATTACCATATTACAAGTAAATGACTCATGACATTCAAGCATTCACAAATCAATATTAAGTCAGGTAAGTAAACTACTTTAAGCATACTAGGCACCACAAATACCAGTCTAATTAAATTCATACATGGTTCACATAATTTATTGCGGAATAACTAAAGAAGCATAATAAAGACTTTCTATGCTTTGCAAGTTCCGAAGACTTTTATTCCAACTCCACCACCACACACACTTTGCATCAAGCCTGCCGCCTCCGCTACTAGTGCTTTCCTTTACTTGTATCTGCAGTATAAGGAAATGCAAACTAATAAGCATAAAGCTTAGTAAGTACCATCTAGCCTCACAAAACCATGAAAAACTCGAATTATGCTTTTGTAAAACATGCTATGCACATACATGCTCATATCCACAAGTAATCATGCTAGGCTCATGCTAAAATACATATCATAGAGTGTCATGACATATAACTGAGACATGGCACATACTGAACTAAAACTGAAAAGTAAGCTCATGGCATACATATCTGAACTGGAACTGAAACTAACTAACATAAGACTAATTATTAAATTCACCACATGCTAATATGAATTTCTGAAAACTAAATACATATAGTAGGTGAAAATAATAATCAACTGCTGTGGGCCCGGCAATGTACCAATTGTGCGCGCATCCCTAATAAATCCGAGGTAGCAAATCTCGAATCCATTAGGGTTCTACTAGGTTATCTAAACCTAGGGGCAACTAGGAGCCCATCCCATACTAGGTTATCTAAACCTAGAGGCAACTTGGAGCCTATCCCTGGACCGAAGTCCGGTACAATGCTAACTGAAAATAAAATAGTTCTTTTATACTTTTCTTTTTCTCTTCTGATTCTTGCTTTTACTAGGTTATCTAAACCTAGGGGCAACTAGGAGCCCATCCCATTGGACCTTGGTCCCAATCATAACTGAAGCAAGAATTTCTATTCTTTAATGCTTTCTATAGCATTAACTGACTAACAATTTAACAAACACCTTGCGACTTAACCTTTTCTTTTCTTTTAAAGTCGCTCCCTGGGCACTCGAACGTGCTCTTTAACCCGAAACTGAAGGGTAAGTGCACTCAAGCCCATCCAGGGATACCTTCAGACTCTAAAACTAATCCGAAGAGTTAATACAACGTGCTTGTTCATAATCCACGGTATCTAACCGTTAGACATACATATAAGGAACTAAAGCATACGAAACATCAACCGAAACTACTTATACTGCAGGTGAGGGATACTTACATCCTACGCTAGGTTTTCTTACGAATAAAAATCTGAAATTCCTTAGGGAACGTCGAACTACAACGTTCTTCTTGCTTCTTGGCGTTCTCCTCGCGTCTACGAGGGTCCCCGTAGAGAATAGGGCCTCTTGAGACCTTCCCTTTGTTTCCCCTTTGTCTTGGGCGGCAAGAGAAGAGGAGAAGAGGAAGAAAAATCGCGAGAGGGAGAGAGGGAGTCGGCGGTGAGAGGATGTGAGGGAAAGAATGAATATAAAAACCCTAAGTTTTCCTTTTATACTTATGGAAAAATTTAACTAATTCTACCTTATCTATTGTTTCCCTTAATCTATTTCAGCAAAAGCTAACTATCCCACTTGGTTCGCCCATCCTCCTCTCATGCTGTAGGTGAAGGGATCAATTCCCACTTACGTGATTTTCTATTTTTATCCTTTTTTGCCACTTTCGTTTACGGAAAAATTCTATAAAAATATCCATAAATTTGGAATAAATTCTAAGATATTTCTAAAATTAGTTTCGAGAATTTTCGGACGTTACATTCGGTACCCAACCCTCGGCCAGGACTTAGTGCCCAATTTCTCGAACTAGGTCTTCATGCCCAACCCTCAGTCAGGTCTTAGATGCCCAGCCCTCGGCCAGACTTAGTGCCCAATTCCTCGAACCAGGACTTCGGTGCCCAACCCTCGATCAGGTCTTAGGTGCCCAGCCCTCGGCCAGGACTTAGTACTCAACACTACAAGTCAAGACTTCGTGCCTAGGTTAACTAGGACTTTCCTTCACCTTGATAAAGACTTCTTTTGCTAGTCATATTAAACCTGACTAGACTTTTCTTCTGCCAAACATCAAGTCCCGTTTGGCTCACTTCTTGGTCTAACTAGCCATCCCTGGGTTTTCTGCTAAACATCATATCATGTTTAGATAACCCTTATTATAACTGATCAAACCTTAGTATATTAACCAGATTAAATCTAGATTTGATCACCCTGCCAAACATCAGGTCCTATTTGGCTAACCCTTGATCAACTTAACCAACCCTGGGTATTATCTACTCTGCCAAACATTAGATTCTATTTGGCTAACCTTTTGTCAACCTGATCAACCCTGGGTTTACCCTACCAAACATAAGGTCCTGTTTGGTTTAACCCTTGATCACTTTGACTAACTCTTACCTTGTCTAACACATATTGTTACTAACTTAAGTATATTGTTAAACATTGAAACACTAGAGGAAGACATCATTGATGCATCTTGCACCAACAGGATGTACTCGGTCTGCCTGATCCCGAGTCACATGGTTGAGTGGTTGAGAGAACGCCGACTAAGATTCTGCGAGGTGTGACTAGAAGGTTCTAGGCTTGGTCGTTGGAACCTCCTGCTCGGGACCACCGAAATAGGTGTCTGGGGTGTGGGACGGGGTCAGCAGCTCGGCGTCCAGCTCTGTGACTCAGGTCGGAGCGTGTCATCCTGACTGCTAAGTCGGGTGCCCTGGGGTCGAGTGAGCCCTGCCACCTGGACCCGTCCGCCCGTGCCTGGTTGGCCCGACTTAGCCTTAGGTGGTGCCAGGCTGGCCGACCAAGCGACACGTGAGCTAGGCCGGGATCATTCATTAATAATAATAATAATTCTAATATAATTTTATTGTATACTTACCAAGTTTATTGCATGCTCTACAATAGATCATGATCCAGTTGTATGTTTTATGGATTCGGTGATAGGGCCAGTGACTTCAGTATTTCTATTGTTTCGAGCGCTCGATGAATTATACTACATTACAACAAATATGATTTTCCACAATGCACAATTATGCTATCCGCAATGCATATAACACACTACACAACTATAAATTGTTAACAATCATAAGATATCGATAGCGTATGTGGCCCATTGCAGTTAAGAGCATTCGCAACGTATACACGCGCTACAATTAGAGTGTGATGTTAATCACCTATAATTATCACTAATATTTATTTAAAATATATGATTTAAATTTAAAATTTTGACATCATTACAAGTCATTCATTACTTAAAATAGAAATAAAAAATTTTAAAATATAATCAAAATGTAAATACACATTTTTTATTCATCTAATAAATATTTGAATTAATTTTACAAATGAAATCTTTTACCTCTAGAACTAATACAACATTAGAAATTTGATCCATTAAGAATTTGAACATATGCTAATGCAAATTAAGCCTTCACCTAAATAGCTAATAACATTCATGGTTCATATAGAACAATTCAAGCAACTTACTATCTAGATCCTTTATAGTCATAATTATGTCGCTGCTCTTGCTACTGGGTATCCATTTCTTTGAGAACCGATATGGTAGTGTGAACAGCATCATCAAGTTCCATAACTTTAGTATACCTTCGGGAAATAAAAATTAAACCATGCCTTAAAAAGAGCATAAAATAAGTACGCTCATTGGCGAAAATTATCATTTTCTTTGGTTATCAATGAAAATCTTATTTGGTTTGTATAATCAGCGATACTTAAGTAATAATCGATGCCCAATATATCAGCAAAAGGAGCATGCAATTCGGAATCGAAAAACTTTAAGAAAGTAAGGGGGTGTTTGGTATGCTTGTTTTTTTTATTTTCATTTTCTGTAGAAAATGTGATTTTCTGGAAAACGTGTTTGGTTTGTATTTTCCAGCCTTATTTTCCAGAAAAAGATATAGCATTTTTCGAAAAACTAGAAAATGAGAAAATACAGTTTTCTGAAAAATGAAAATAGAAAATGGAACAAACCAAACACCCCCTAAGTTTTTTCTTGATTCTAAGATTATGAAATTTATCATTCCAAAATTATCCTCTAATATTTATATTTAAGACGAAAATAATCATTACAATTTAGTAAATTCCGAAAACATTATTCGCGGCCGACGACCGGCAACCACGATCAACAACCACGGTTGAAGATCGACGAGATCAGCGACCGTCGACCGCCGGTCGCCACCAACGGTCGACCGACGATCGACGCCGACGGTCGACCGGCGATCGGCGCCAACGGTCGACCGGCGTTCGGCGCTGACGATCGGTCGGCGATCGGCGTCGATAATCGACCGACGATCAATAAGCGATCAACGCCGACAGCCGACCGGCAACCGCCGACGATCGGCACCAAGCGCCGATCGGTCGGCAGCCAACGCCGATCAGTCGGCAGCCAGCGCCGATAGGTCGGCAGCCAGCGCCGATAGTCGACCGTCGATGTTGGACACCGACTGCCTACGCGGACACCGACGGTCGATATCGACGCCGATGTCGGTGTCGCCGATGAACTTTTTGTAATTTAATATTTTAATTAAAATTTTAATAAATTAAATTAATTTAATTTAAAATTTAATAAAATTATCTAAACAAATTCTAAAGGATAATACTGTAAAATATTATATTATATTATCCATTTCTTTGAGAACCAATATGGTAGTGTGAACAGCATCATCAAGTTCCCTAACTTTAGTATACCTTCGGGAAATAAAAATTAAACCATGCCTTAAAAAGAGCATAAAATAAGTACGCTCACTGGCGGAAACAATGATCTTCTTTGGTTATCAATGAAAATCTTGTTTAGTTTACATAATCAGCGATTCTCAAGTAATAATCGATGCTCGACACGTCAACAAAAGGGGCATGCAATCCGGAATCGAAAAACTTTAAGAAAGTAAGATTTTTCTTGATTCTAAGATTATGAAATTTATCATTTCAAAATTATCCTCTAATATTTATATTTAAGATGAAAATAACCATTACAATTTATTAAATTCCGGAAATATTATTCGCGACCGACGACCGGCAACCACGATCAACAACAACAGTCGAAGATCGGCGATCGATGATTAGCGACTGACGATCGTCGGTCGCCACCGACGGTCAGTCGGTGATCGACGCCGACGGTCGACCGACGATAGGCCGGCGATCGGCACCGACGATCGGCCGGAGATCGGCGCCGACAGCAGACAATCGGCACCATGCGCTGATCAGTTGGCAGCCAGCACCGACAGTCGGCCGTCGATGTTGGACACCGACTGCCTACGCGGACACCGACGGTCGATATCGACGCCGACGTCAGTGCCGCCGACAAATATTTTTTTATTTTAATATTTTAATTAAAATTTTAATAAATTAATTTAATTTAAAATTTAATACAATTATCTAAACAAATTCTAAAGGGTAATATGGTAAAATATTATATTATGTTATAGATTATTATCTCCAAATAAACAAGATTTTATTTGATTACCTAAAAGGAACCAAACAATTTCAGAATTTGTTTCATTTCCCATTATCTTGGTTATGTGATTACCAAGGTTATATATGATAACTTGAACTGATCCTGTCGACAAGTGAAGATCGATTCTCGCCCGGTTGACTCGGTCCGACCAATATGACCCGGTCTGCTGTAGCGCAGGGGTCGGGGTCGGGGTCGGGCTCAACTGCGGATCAGATCTCAAGCACTCGGGTTGGACCAAATTGGGGAACACAAAGTGGGGCTGAGGTTACAAAGTGGCAGCAATCCCCTTTTTGGAACCCAAAGCGGGGTTTATATAGGGGAGGGGAAGCTCTTTGCCATGTTAGAGCTGTCCTGTCTCATTAAGGATGGGTCAGTCGGCAGACTGAGCCAATGGCAGCTTTAGTGGCTTTGTGAGACTGTCACAACCGCCTGACAACCTGTCTAAACTGCCCCTTCTGATCCTCATTAATATTTGGCGGCTCTGCCAGGTAATAATTATGTCAGAGGTTTGACACATTATCCCTGCGAAGGTGGCACCTTAATGGCTCATGTTTATTCGGTCAGCTCACCTTAATTTGCAGTCTGGGTTGGTCGGATAAGCCTAGACCCTGAGCCGTTTCCGTTCATGGGATGACCCCGAGGCGATCGACTGGAGACACCCGACCCGAGTGAACGACCTCAGATGACTGACCTCGAAAGACTGACCCCGAGTGGCCGACCTCGGGTGACCGACCTCGAGCGGCAGACCTCGGGTGACCAACTCCGAGTAGTCGACCTCGAGTGACGGACCTCGGAAGACCGACCCCGAGTGGCCGACCTCGGGTGACCGACCCCGAGCGGCCGACCTCGGGTGACCAGCCCCGAGTGGCCGACCTCGGGTGACCAGCCCTGAGTGGCCGACCTCGGAAGACCGACCCCGAGTGGCTGACCTCAGGTGACCAGCCCCGAGTGGCCGACCTCAGGTGATCGACCCTGAGTGACCTACCTCGGGTGACGGACCTCGGAAGACCGACCCTGAGTGGCTGACCTCTGGTGATTGGCCTCGGAAGACCGACCCTGAGCGGCCGACCTCGGGTGACCGACCCCGAGCGGCCGACCTCGGGTGACCAGCCTCGAGTGCCGACCTCGAGTGACCGACCCCGAGTATCCGAGTTCGGACCAAGGCCTTACCTGTCTCGACTTCTATTCTTCCTGCTGAGATTCGTGTCATGCTTATTGGACTAAAGTTGACCCGGCCTATCCTTCCTTAACTCAGGTCGAATCTGGCTGAACCCGACCGGGCTCTCGATCCTCCTCGAAAACCGCTCGCCCGAATCACAAGTCTCCCCTTCAAGTCTAGTCGAAGGAGGCTCACAGTCCAACTGACTAGGCTACCCGCCCGGTCGGCTGAGTCTCTCTTCATATTCCCGATCTCCACTTCGCGCTCGATATCTCCAGCCTTAAATGTTGAATCCCCTGTCAAATTGGTCATTAATGCGTTGCCACGCGTCATTCCCCGACTGGGAGTTTCTGGCACCGATGCGTCATCGACATGGCTCGTGCGGCGGCAGAGGGAAGTTTCAAGGCCTCGAGAAAGAGCGGGAGATCAACGGCTGGGATCAGATCCCGCCCTTTTTCCCCATCCTCATCCGACGATCCTTATCACTTTTGACGCAGTATAAATAGGCCCGCCCCTTCATTTTTTACCTTTCTCCTTTCCGTCTCCTACTTTTAGCTCCTCTCTTGTCCGACCTCCGCCGCCCGACCTTCGTGAGCTCCGGCGACCAGCGTTTCCGGCGATCCTAATCCCTAGGTACTCCTTTCGTCTCTCGAGTCTTTCCTTCTTATTCCCTGAACCCGACTC
>JAGFNQ010005284.1:141838-196263 GCA_024364735.1 Boesenbergia rotunda
CATGCCCACTTATAACTTGTCTGAGCAAGAGTCTGGACACCGTCTGACTTACCCTGATCGAGCGTGGAGTGCCACGCCTGACCGGGCCCGACCGAACATGGAACGCCACGCCCGATCGGCGCCGAGTCCGGTGGGTATGTGGGAGCATGCCCACTTATAACTTGTCTGAGCAAGAGTCTGGACACCGTCTGACCTACCCTGACTGAGCGTGGAGCACCACGCCCAACCGGGCCCGACCAAACATGGAACGCCACGCCCGATCGGCGCCGAGTCTGGTGGGTACGTGGGAGCATGCCCACTTATAACTTATGAAAACTATCTTTTGGGTGCTTCGAGCTTCATTATCATATTTCCTTGATACAATTACAAGGATCAATCCACTCAACTCTCCTCACGATACAATCTCAAGTGTGTTGCACTCCAAGGTCTTCCAAGCTTCTTTCCTTGAGCATCCTGCAGATAGTAGGCTCCCGATCCCAGCGCCTCGATCATCAGGAAGGGTCCACCCCATTGAGGCTCCAGCTTGCCCACTTCCCCCACCGGCTTGATTCTCTTCCATACCCGATCACCTACTTGAGAACTTCTGGGTATTACTCTCTGGTTATACCTATGCTGCATCCGTTGTCTATAAGCAGTCATGTGAACTGTCGCCCTGCTACGAATTTCTTCAATTAGATCTAGCTCCAAACGCCTTTTCTCTGCATTGTCCTCCCCATACAGGCGCCTTCTGTCAGACTCACATCCGACCTCCATTGGAACCACAACCTCACTACCATATACCAACTGGAATGGAGTACAGCCGGATCCTTCCTTAGGGGTGGTCCAGAGAGCCCAGAGAAGACCATGCAACTCATCCACCCAAGTACCACCCATATGGTCCAACTTCGTCCTGAGCCCCGTCAAGATCTCTCTGTTGGCTACCTTTGCTTGGCCATTGCTTTGGGGATAAGCCACTGAGGTGAATGTCTGCTTGATCCCAAAGCCTTCACACCACTCTCTTATCCTCCGACCCTGAAACTGCCGACTATTATCTGAGACCAGCTTATGTGGTATGTCATATCTACAGAAAATGTTCTGCCACAAAAATTTGATTACTGCTTGCTCAGTAATCCGAGTCAGAGCCTTTGCCTCAATCCATTTGGAAAAATAATCCACATCCACTAATAGAAACTTCTTCTGAGTGACTGCCCGAGGGAATGACCCCACTGATCAAAGGGGCATGACACAGTGGACGCCCTTAACATCTCGACTGGCCGGTGGGATACATTCTGATGCTTTTGACAGGACAGGCAAGAGAGAGCTAGCTGTTTGGCATCCTTCTTGATTGTCGGCCAGAAATAACCAGCAAGCAAGACCTTCCAGGCCATAGACCGACCTCCTGAATGGTTTCCACAAGACCCCAAGTGTATTTCTCTTAATACATAATCTGCCTCCTCTTCTCCTAGGCATCTGAGCAGTGGTCGAGAAAAGACCCGCTTGTATAGCGTGTCTCCTACTAGAGTGAACTGAGTCGCCCTTATCTTCAGTATCCTTGCTTGCTCGGGGTTGTCAGGGAGAGTTCCCTCTCGTAAGTAAGCTATGAATGGAGCCCGCCAGTCTCCTTGTACTTCCATTTCTGCTTCCCTTTCAACCTGAGCCACTAGCATGATCTGGGGCGAAGGCCGAGTGAAAACCCATGGATTGATAGCACTGGCCAGCCTAGCTAACTCATCAGCTTTGAAATTGTCTCCTCGGGGGATCTGTAAGACCTGAACTTCCTGGAACTCAGTCTGTAACTGTTTATAGGCATCCACATAAGCTTGTAACTTCTCATCATTTACCTCGAACTATCCTGCTAATTGCCAAGTCACCAACTGAGAGTCTGAGTATACTATGACCCGAGTGGCTCCTACATGTTTAGCGGCTTATAACCCAGCTAGGAGAGCCTCATACTTTGCCTGATTGTTAGTGGCCCTGTATTCCAGACGAACGGTAAGGTGAAGCTGATCTCCCTTAGGAGAAACTAGCAAGACTCCGATGCCACTCCCCGCCCGAGTGGCTGAGTCATCCATATATACCTTCCAGGTCTCTTCCTCTTCCTCTGTATGGAGTTCGCTGAGAAAATCAGCCAATGCCTGAGCTTTGATCGCAGTCCGGGGCTGGTACTGGATGTCATACTCACTCAGCTATGTGGTCCACTTAACCATCCAACCTGAAACTTTGGGGTTAACCTGTTGGATCGATTTCGCACGCTAGAGGGGATGAATAGTGTTTCTTCAATTCTTTTCACCTACATTGTTAGTTTACGCAGCGGAAATACAAACAAAATCAAACTAATAATGATAAACAACGCTAACAAACCCAATTTACTTGATATCCACCCCGGACGGGTGACTAATCCAAGAATCCGTCGGTGGATCACTCCCCGGATAACTCCGGCTAGTCCTCGCCGCTCCTTGTGGGTGGAGAAATCTCGCCACAATCCCAAGCAAACCTTTGAGCACAAAGACTACTATCTTCCCTTTAACCAAGACAAGATTCGTCAAGAATCTCAGCCACCACAAAGTCCTCTTTAAATAGGACTCGGGCTAAAACTCTCGCTACCAGTCGACTGCTCCCAGGGCAGTCGACTGGTGCCACTGAAATTCGACCGTTGCACCCCAACGTTCAAATTCTCAGCCAACTCACCAGCCACCTACCAGTCGACTGCCCCCAGGGCAGTCGACTGGTCCCAGGGCTGAGACTTTTCTGTGAGTTTCATCAATCGATCACCCACCTAAGGTTACCCTTCCTGAGTGCATTCCACTCTGCACTCAAACCCTAGGATTTCTCGAGTACAGTCACCCTGCACTCGTACCCTCACGACTCGACTGACTCCTCATCCGCAGCCTTGACTATTGCCTTCGCGCCCTTTTCATCTTCGGCTCCCGTCCCTCGGATGTACGCAAGTCTCCAGCTTGCCTCCATGCCATCCTTCACGCATGCCTCGAGTCCGCGCCCCTCAGCTCATCGTCCCTGCTCTCCAAAGTCCCTCGGGTGCACACAAGCCTCCAACTTGTCTCCATGCCACCCTTCACCGTACCAAGGCTGTTCAGTCAGGTCCATATGTGTAACCTCTACAACCTGCACACTCAACATACACATATAAGAACACAAGGGTAAACCTAACTTAAACCCTTTGCCCAAACATCAAAACACTTGGTCACTCCGGACTACAGATTGCCTCAACAATCTCCCCCTTTTTGATGTTTGACAATACTTTTAAGTTAGGGAAAGAAAAATAGTAGTCAATAGCAAAACCCATACTAAATAAATGCATATGCAATGCATACATGAATCCTACCCCAAGACATCCTACACCTAACCCTCCAAGTTAGGAATTTTCGAAACGTGCTTTTTAAAACCTATCCCAAGGCTCCCCACACCTAACTCTCCAAGTTAGAACATTTTCACACCTAACCTTCCAAGTTAGGAATTTCCACACCTAACCCTCCAAGTTAGGATTTTCCACACCTAACCCTCCAAGTTAGGATTTTTCACCAAAACGAGCTTTTTAAAGCTTCTCACAAGCTCCCCCTACATTGGACTTACAAAGGCTTTTTAAGAACCTCTCCAAGGTTCCCCTTACGCCAAGAATGGAGCAGCCATGCTCCCCCTAAACCTAGGGTTTCTAGCAAAGGAGTGTTTGGTTTCCCAACTTAAACCCAACACTTCTCCCCCGTTGCCTAACATCAAAAAGAACCCAACAATATCTCAATTATTGGTTCTTTCAATCCCCAATGATTATAAACAATGTGTACTAGCCTCACATACACTTATTTTTCATCATTTGGACACATACTCAACTGCTGATACAAAATTTAGGCTTGACCAGTCGACTCCCCCCCCAGGGCAGTCGACTGATACTCTGAAAATCAAAATTTCAGCCTTTCTGACGAAATTCAGAAATGCACCAGAAATTCCACAAATCTCAAAAAAAATCCCAAATTTTGTGGGGACATTTGTGGTACCCATACCTACTTGGGAAAAATATATTCCAAAATGTACCTATCACCATTCCCAAGTTTAACGCAAATCCCAAAACTAGCTAAAAAGTTCAATGAACTCTTGACCTAAAGTCCTAGTTTTGGTTTCCTCTTGATGTTATTGCCAATACCAACCCACAATGCATCCCTAGCATTGATATACATGGCAATTACACATCAAAAATCAATTTTTATGCAATATGACCCCAAAGTCATATTTCCGTGCATGAAACTCAAAAACACCGTGCCAAAATCTAAGAATTGAGACTCAAGTCTGTCTTCAATTCCTTTGACACACTCCATGGTCCATCTAGACCTCTAGGAGGAACCCTCCAAAGATCCATTCACCATATATCCCAAAGGCTCCTAGAGCTCCCCCTTGAGCTCTTAGCCCTAGCCACCTCCCTACATGACTCAACCATCACTAGGCCGCATCGGTGTTCCACTGGTGACTTTTGGCCTACAAACTTGATACTCTTAACCTTAGACGCCTCGTCTTTGGTTAAGTCCTTCTTTTTCCCTTTAAATGACATCCCCTTGCCATTTTTGGACTCCCCCTTCTTGCTATAATCATATGATATCCTAGCATATCTCTTTCCCTTGGCATGGGAGACCTTAGATCGGTATCCTAGACCGGATCTATCATTGGTGCAGTTTAGGCCACCCAACACCATATCCAAACCCTTAGATCCAACCGTGAATCTTTCTAGGGTCTTTTATAATTTATCAAGTCTTGCCCTCAAGGCTTGATTTTCCCTTTCTAAGTTTTGAACCTTTGAGTCCATATGTCCACTTTGGACATTCCTAGACCTTTCCTCCTTTCTAGGCACATTCCTTTCCTTCTTGGGCTTAGTATCTTGATCCTTTGATACAAATGTCCAAGATTTACCATGATGCATGCTTTTTCTAGGGTTATGATCTACCTTGTTAACTCTAGTCCTATCATTATATCTAAAACCATGGTTATGCACAAGCAGATAATTTTCATTAATACTAGCATGCATGAATGAATGGTTAATTCTATTTTTATCATGCAAGGAGGATCTTGAATTTAAATTTCTCTTTAACCTAGGGTTAGGAATTACCTCCCTTACCCTTGGAGTTCCTCCTTGTTATAAGCTTCTCTTCTTCCTTTGCTCTTTCTCCCATCTCCTCAAATTCTCCATCTTCTTTAGTTCTCCTTTCCTTGGACACTTTGTATGAAAGTGCCCCAGCTCTCCACATGTGAAGCATCGGATTTTCTTCCTTTTCTCTTGGGCTTCTCCAATCCTACACTTCATGTTAGATTTAAATGGAATTGAAATAGGTGTAGAGTGTACCTCCTTTTTACCTTTCGGGCACTTGTCCTTGTAGTACCCCTTTTCATTGCAACCAAAGCATGTAATATGCTCCTTTCTCTTGGCTTTGGTGGAGGTAGAGACTAGGTTGACTTCTTCTTCAACCTCTGATGATGTGGTTACATCCTCTTGATCCGGTACGGTTGAGGGTCTCTCCTCCCCCTCAATTCTTGAGATTGATGCTTCCTATTCTTCTTTTGAGGAGGTTGATGATCTTTCACTTAATTCTTCCTCCTCTTGGGCTATCGAGTTCACTTCCTCGGGTTCTTCAACTACTTGACCTCGTGTAGGATTTTTATGAAATTCTTCTACTTTGATCCACAATTCATGTGCATTTTTGTATGCACCTATACCATTCAAAACATTAGTAGGCAAAGTATTAAGCAATATGTCAATTACCTTTTTATTCGCCTTGGATTGATTTTTCTTGTTCTTGATTCCAATATCTAGGTCTAAGCCTCTTCCCGTGCTTATCCTTTGGAATCTCGAAGGGCTCTTCAAGTGCAATCCGAAGATCCCACTCCATTCCGAACCACGTCTCCATCCGTGACTTCCAATATCCAAAATCTTCATGGTCGTAGACCGGCGGAGTGTAGATGTCGTCCCCGAATTTATCTTTCATGTTCTTCCCTCTAGCTTTTGCTCTTCTTGGCGGTTAGTCCAATCACGAGCGGTCCTTCGCTCTGATACCAACTGTTGGATCGATTCCGCACGCTAGAGGGGGTGAATAGCGTTTCTTCAATTCTTTTCACCTACGTTGTTAGTTTGCGCAGCGGAAATACAAACAAAATCAAACTAATAATGTTAAACAACGCTAACAAACCCGATTTACTTGGTATCCACCCCGGATGGGTGACTAATTCAAGAATCCGTCGGTGGATCACTACCCGAATAACCTCCGGCTAGCCCTCGTCGCTCCTTGTGGGTGGAGAAACCTCGCCACAATCCCAAGCAAACCTCTGAGCACAAAGACTACTATCTTGTCTTTAACCAAGACAAGATTCGTCAAGAATCTCAGCCACCACGAAGTCCTCTTTAAATAGGACTCGGGCTGAAACCCTCGCTACCAGTCGGCTGCCCCCAGGGCAGTTGACTGGTGCCACTGAAATTCGACCGTTGCACCCCCAACGTTTAAATTCTCAGCCAACTCACCAACCACCTACCAGTCGACTGCCCCCAGGGCAGTCGACTGGTCCCAGGGCTGAGACCTTTCTGTAAGTACCATCAGTCGACTGCCCCCAGGCCAGTCGACTGGTCTACTCACCCACCTAAGGTTACCCTTCCTGAGTACATTCCACTCCGTACTCAAACCCTAGGATTTCTCGAGTACAATCACACTGCACTCGTACCCTCACGACGCAACTGACTCCTCATCCGCAACCTCGACTATTGCCTTCGCACCCTCTTCATCTTCGACTCTCGTCCCTCGGATGCACGCAAGTCTCCAGCTTGCCTCCATGCCATCCTTCATGCATGCCTCGAAGTCTGCGCCCCTTAGCTCATCGTCCCTGCTCTCCAAAGTCCCTCGGGTGCACACAAGCCTTCAGCTTGTCTCCATGCCACCCTTCACCGTACCAAGTGTTGGGGCAATCGGCCCTGAGATGATCTGGAGGATCATGATATTTTGATGTGTGGGCAATATGGTTAAGTTAGGATATGTTGTTGGACTAATATGTGTACATGAGTGTGCAGGTGTACAGGTACACATGGACTTAATTGATGTCTTCAGGTGAAGTATGGCATGGAGGCAAGCTGGAGGCTTGCGTGCGCATCTGAGAGACCGTTGGATAGCAGGGATGATGAGCCAAGGGGACGCAGACTTCGAGGCGTACGTGAAGGGTGGCATGGAGGCAAGCTGGAGGCTTGCGTGAGCATCCGAGGGAAGAGGGCCGAGGATGAAGAAGGCGTGAAGGCAACAGTCAAGGCTGCTGATAAAGAGTCAACTGGGTTGTTAGGGTCTAGGTGTGAGTCGTTGTACTCAGGGTCTAAGCCGAGAGGGTTTGAGTGCGGAGAGATTTGTACTCAGAAGTGAAACCCTAGGCTTAGGTGTGTACCAATCGACTAGCCCATTGGCAGTCGACTGGTATTGGCTGAAACAGACTGGCAGATTCGAACGTTGTGATGTAACGGTCGAATCTGAGTGGGACCAGTCGACTGCCCCAGGGGCAGTCGACTGGTAGCGACTGTTTTAGATTCGAGCCCTATTTAAAGGGGCTCATTTCCTACTAGCTCGCTTGACGAAACTCGCTTGGATAAAGTGGGTTAGTAGTCTACTGTGATCAGAGAGCGTTCGAAGTGTTGTGGCAAGGTTTCTTCATCCACAAGGAGTAACAGATCTAGCCGGAGGTTATCTGGGGGTTGATCCACCGAAGGATTTTTGGATTAGTCACCCGACCGGGGTGGATACCAAGTAAATCAGGTTGTTAGCATTGTTTATTGCTTATTTACTTTGCATATTATTGTTTTCGCTGCGCTAACAATTCTGTAGAGATTAAACGACGATAAAGTGCTATTCACCCCCCCCCCCTTCTAGCACGCCTAGACGATCCTTCACCAAGGCTGTTCAGTTAAGTCTATATGTGTAACCTGTACAACATGTACACTCAACATACACATATAAGAACACAAGGGTAAACCTAACTTAACCCCCTTGCCCAAACATCAAAATACTTGGTCACTCCAGACCACAGATTGCCTCAACATAACCAACACTTTTCCTAGCGTACTGTTAGTCAACACTCGGATGGGATGAGCCAGAAAGTAGGGGCGCAGGCGTTGAGCAATCAACACGAGTACGTAGGCCAATTTTTCGAGTGTAGTATACCTACACTCGGTTTCCTTAAGTAAATGCCCAAAGAAGCAAACAGGATGTTGCTCAGTCTCCTTCTGCTTTATAAGTACAGCACTCACGGCTCCTTCGGTAGCTGACAAATACACATACAATGACTCTCCCTCCTCGGGTTTAGCTAGGACGGGCAGGCTGACTAAGTAGGCCTTCAGTTCTTTGAAAGCTTGATCACATTCAGCATCCCACTGGAACTTGGTAGCTTTGCGCAAAATCTTGAAGAAGGGTAGACTTCTATCAGCCAACCGAGAGATGAATCGAGAAAGGGCTATGATCCTTCCCGTCAAACGCTAGACCTCCTTTAAGTTCCTGGGTGGGGGCATGTCTAATAGAGCTTTTACCTTGCCTGAATTAGCTTCTATCTCTTGTTCAGTCAGGATGTAGCCAAGGAATTTTCCACTCTTGGCTCCAAATAGGCATTTGGGTGGGTTGAGCTTAAGGTCATACCTTCTGAGAGTGCAACAAGTCTCTCTCACGTCAGCTATCAGATATGCAGCTTTGAGTGACTTGATGAGAATATCATCTACATATACTTCCACATTCCTCCCGAGCTGCTCTTTGAACACCTTGTTCATCAACCTTTGGTATGTCGCCCCAGCATTCTTGAGCCCAAAGGGCATGACTGTGTAACAGTAGGTGCCCTCGGCTGTGATGAAGCTAACTTTTTCTTGGTCTCCTGGGGACAACGACACTTGGTGATACCCTTGATTGGCGTCTAACATGCAAATGAGTTCACTCCCCGCAGTGGAATCTACCATCTGATCGATCTTGGGGAGTGGATAACAGTCTTTGGGGCAAGCCTTATTAAGATCTCTGAAGTCAATACAAACTCTCCATTTGTTTTTTGGCTTGGAGACCAGCACCACATTTGCCAGCCAAGCTGGGAATTGTATCTCTCGGATATGTCCTGCCTCCAATAGCCTTTCCACTTCTGCTTGGATGATTTTGTTCTGGTCAGGGCTAAAGTCTCTCTTCCTTTGCTTCACAGGCCTAGCATTAGGGTAGATGTGCATCTTGTGTTCCATGACCTCTGGCCTAACTCCTTTCAAATCTCGTTGGGACCAGGCGAATACATCTTGGTTCTCAATTAAGCACCATATCAACTGTTGTTTGAGGTCGTGCTGTAATCCCAGGGCTATTCTTACTTTAGTCTCTTCTCGGTCTGGCAGGAGTTGGATCTCTTCCTTCTCTTCTATCAACTCAGCCCAGGAAGAGAGCTGCACAATATTGCAACTGGCAGGAGGGGCTCGGAAGGTCTTCCTGATCTCCGTCCGGACATCATCCACATAACAAAGACGCGCCACTTTCTAATCCCCTCTGACTTCTCCTACTTGGTCGCCCACTGGAAATTTTACTTTCAAATAGAAGGTGGAGGCCACCGCTCTGAATTCGTTAAGTGCTGGTTTGCCTAAGATAACATTGTAGGCAGAGGGTGCATGTACTACCAGAAAAGTTGACCACCGGGTCCTCCTCAGAGGTTCTTCTCCAAGTGAGATGGCCGATAGGCTGGACATCATTTCCTGTGAACTCGAACAAAGGCGTGGCCACGGGATGTAACTCGGTGGCTTCGATCTGTAAATGTTCAAATGCTTTCAGATATAGGATATTAACTGAGCTCCCCATGTCTACAACGGTCCTGTGGACCTGGTAATTCGCTATGATGGCAGTGATGACCAGTGCGTCGTCATGGGGCACTTCTATGCCCTACAAGTCTTGAGGGCCAAAACTGATCTGCAGTCCTTGGGCCTGGGCCGAGCTGCAACCCACCTGATAGATCTCCAGATGTCTGACTTGGGACTTTCTGGCTCGGTTAGAGTCTCCGTAGGTAGGGCCGCCAGAAATCACATTGATGGATCCTTGTATAGCATTCTGTTGGTTAGCTTGTTCTTCATTGGCATTCCCTTGCCCAGGAGAGCCGGGGGTCGGGAATAATTGTCTTGCTGCAGGAGTGGTCACTTGGGCATTGGGGTCTTGCTGGTTCGGTTGTGTTCTTCCTCGGCCTCGGCCACCTCCCTGATAAGCTCCTCTGGGGGTCCCACGGCCAGCACGACCTCGACCTTGACCGGCTTGCCAACAATCTTGGAGGTCGTGGGTATGACTGTTGTGAAAAGAACAATAGGGCTGCCATCTGGCAAGGAGGCATCCCTGGGCTACCTGCTGCACTACACCCCGCTCGGCTCCCGGCCTATATCCCATAGCTCGGGGGCTTCTGAGAGGTCCTCCAAGAGGCATGGTTCTTTGATGATGGTGAGGGGTTTTAGGTACAGGCTTGGCTTCCTATCGTCTAGCAGCCTGTGCCTCTTCAACATCCAAATACTTAGTGGCTTTGCTCAAAAGGCTCTCAAAGTCCTTTGGGGGCTTCCGGATCAGTGACCTGAAGAATTCACCTTCTTGTAGGCCCTGGGCAAAGGCACTGATCAATACTTCGGAGGTGGCGGTAGGTACATCCAACGCAACTTGATTGAATCTTTTAATGTAAGCCCTCAAGGGCTCCTTGGGGCTCTACTTCAAGGCGAAGAGGTTCAAGCTGGTCTTGTGGTTCCTCTTGCTACTTGCAAAGTGTTGGAGGAACGGTCTCTTGAAATCAGCAAAGTCTCTGACAGATCCCTCTGGGAGTCTATCAAACCACCACTGAGCTGGCCCTGCCAAGGTGGTCAAGAAGGCTTGGCATTTAATACCATTTGAATACTGATGCAACAACGCTGCATTCTCAAACTTCATTAGGTGCTCTTCTGGGTCTATACCTACTCCATACTCAGGGATGGATAGGAGTCGGAAGTGCTTGGGAACTAGCTCCTGCAGAACTTGATTGGAAAAGGGGAACCCGGTGCGTTCGGCTGGGACCTGGCTGATGGGGGCCTTCCCCTTGTTGGCTCGGGCTTGGCTAGAAGAAGCTTCTTGGGGATCAGACTGTCCTGCTCCCTCCGCTGGACTGAATAATGCTCGAGGAAAGTGAGGGCTAACGCCCTGGCGACCTCCTCCTTCAGTGTCGATGCGAGCTTTTGGCTCGGCTGGACCTTCCTGCATCTGGCGGGCAGCCGCCTTCTGCTCACTGCTAACTTCTGGGCTTTGGCCAATACCAGCAAATCGAGGTCTTCTTGTGACAGAGTAACGGTCACCCTATTGGAGTCACTCATCTTCAACTTTCGATCAGGCTGAGATTCCCACAGACGGCGCCAAATTTGATCCTGTCGACAAGTGAAGATCGGTTCTCACCCGGCTGACTCGGTCTGACCAAGATGACCTGGTCTGCTGTAGCGCGGGGGTCAGGATCGAGCTCAACTGCAGATCAGATCTCAAGCACTCGGGTCGGACCAAATTGGGAACACAAAGTGGGGCTAAGGTTGCAAAGTGGCAACAATCCCCTTTTTGGAGTCCAAAGGGGGGTTTATATAGGGGAGGGGAAGCTCTCTGCCATGTCAGAGCTGTCCTGTCTCATTAAGGATGAGTCAGTCGGCAGACTGAGCCAATGGCAGCTTTAGTGGCTTTGTGAGACTGCCACAGCCACCTGACAACCTGTCTAAACTGCCCCTCTTTATCCTCATTAATATTTGGCGGCTCTGCCAGGTAATAATTATGTCAGAGGTTTGACACATTATCCCTGCAAAGGTGGCACCTTAATGGTTCATGTTCATTCGATCAGCTCACCTTAATTTGCAGTCCGGGTCGGTCGGATAAGCCTAGACCCTGAGCCATTTCCATTCATGGGACGTCCTCGGGGCATTCGGTTGAAGACACCCGACCTGAGTGACCGACCTCAGATGACTGACCTCGGAAGACCGACCCCGAGTGGCCGACCTCGGGTGACCGACCCCGAGCGGCTGATCTCGGGTGACCAACCCCGAGTGGCCAACCTCGGGTGACCAACCCCGAGTGGCCGACCTCGGGTGACGAACCTCGGAAGACCAACCCCGAGTGGTCGACCTCGGGTGACCGACCCCGAGCGGCCGACCTCGGGTGACTAGCCCCGAGTGGCCGACCTCGGGTGACAAACCTCGGAAGACCGAACCCGGGGGGCCGACCTTGGGTGACCAGCCCCGAGTGGCCGACCTCGAGTGACCGACCCCGAGTATCCGAGTTTGGACCAAGGCCTTACCTGTCTCGACTTCTATTCTTCCGCTGAGATTCGTGTCTGGCTTATTGGACAGAAATTGACCTGACCTATCCTTCCTTAACTCAGGCCGGATCTGCCCGAACCCGACCGGGCTCTCGATCCTCCTCCTCTAATATTTATATTTAAGACGAAAATAACCATTACAATTTATTAAATTTCGGAAACATTATTCGCGGCCGACGACCGGCAACCACGATCAACAACCACGGTCGATGATCGACAATCGACGATCAGCGACCGATGGTCGGCCAGCAATCGGTGCGGACGATAGGTCGGCGATCGGCACAGACGATCAGCCGGAGATCGACGCCGACAGCCGACAACCGACAATCGACAATCGGTGCCATGCGCCGATCGATTGGCAGCCAGCGCCGACAGTCGGTCGTCGATGTTGGACACCGACTGCCTACGCGGACACCGACGGTCAATATCGACGCCGACATCGGTGTCGTCTACAAATTTTTTTTTAATTTAATATTTTAATTAAAATTTTAATAAATTAATTTAATTTAAAATTTAATAAAATTATCTAAACAAATTATAAAGGGTAATACGGTAAAATATTATATTATGTTATAGATTATTATCTCCAAACAAATAAGATTTTTAAATATTTTTTAAAGTACTTACACTTTTCAAAGCTCATAGTATATTCTCAAAAAGTACAAAATATCATACAAAAATACAAAGCCTTTACAATATTTCTCCAAATGCACTAGTGAAAATCTTTCTATGAGTAAAATTTTTTGAAAATTTTTCAAATGAAAGTTGCTCTAAAGAAATATTTTTTAAGTGAGAAGTTTTTTAATTACAAAATACTTTTCAAAGTGAAATTCTTTTTGGGTGCAATTTAAGTACTTAGTTTTATGCTATGCTTTCAAAAAGGTTATACTAAGTATTTTCAAAAAGAACCAATGGTGTTCATTGTTGGTGCAAATATTTTTGGTGATTTTTGATGTATGACAAAGGGGGAGAGGTGCGCTTAAGTTAGAAAATTTTTTGTTGTCTTCCAGAAGGATGAATGAAAATCAAAATGTGTTTTTAAAAAGGGGAGAGAGAGCTTATGTTCAAAAATATTTTTCTCCCAAAGATCAAAGTGTATTTTCAAAACGTAAATCAATTTTTTATTTTCTTTTGATCCTAAGGATAGTAATTTAGCCCTTTCAGCCAATCTAACTTAAGATATTGTCAAACATCAAAAAGGAGGAGATTGTTGGTGCAACTTACATCAGTGATGTCCTCCTCCAAGTGTTTTAATGTTTGACAATATGCTTAAGTCAGTGATACATTGAACAAGGGAAGGGTGAGTGAAGAAAACTGGACCAAGGTGAACCAAAGTCCTAGTTAACCTAGGCACGAAGTCCTGGTTTGAAGAATTGGGCACTAAGTCCTGATCATGGATTGGGCAGTAAGTCCTGGCCGAGGGCTGGGCACCTAAGACTTGACCGAGGGTTGGGCACTAATACCTAGTTCGAGGAATTGAACACTAAGTCCTGGCCAACGGTTGGGCACCGAAGACCTGGTTCGAGGAATTGGGCACGAAGACCTGGTCGAAGGTTGGGCACCGAAGTCCTGGACCTAGGGTTTGGGCACGAAGTCTTGGTCGAGGGATTGAGCAACTTAGCTGAGCGATGACTAAGGACAGAAGTAGAAACGGGTCGAGGTTCGGACGTCTCGAGATCCGAGAGTATCGAAAGCTAAGCAAAAGTCTACCCGAATGGACTGGGTGGCAACCGTCTCCTAAAAGGAGTAGGTGAAAGGCGCATTCCTGGGGATGTGCATAGGCTAACTCTTTGTTGCATGTACTAGATTCTAACTATTATGGCTTAAATAATATAATTTGTGTGTAATTGGATTATGCATTATTGTAATCATTTGAATCCTCGGGGTTGACGAGGCTAGATAGGTATTTAATTTTTGTAATTAAATATGACACATGTTTAGCCAAGCTTTTTATTTACTTTCGGTCTAGATTATATGTACACTCTTTTGTGGAGTATAAGATCGATGGATGTAAATAAGTAGCTAGTCATCTCGGCTCGAAGATCCCTTAAATGGTGACTTGCGCATGGTGTAGGGAGGAGCGGATGAGGTGACGACACGACTGGAGCTGCATTGGAGACCAAAGCCATGATCGTTGTAAAAATCTAGGATTTTTCTTGTTTATTGTTTTGGTTATGTGCTTGTCGTGTGTGTGCATGAAAATTCATCAATATAAATAACTAAGTGGGAGAGAGACCCTAAGGGTCATGTGACCTCCATTACTAATTTGACAAGTGATGCGAACAAGTCTGTACGTCGACTATGAGTGCCTTCCTCCCCATCGGATGGGTTTGTTCTACAGATCACTGGGTCAGATGATTATAAAAAATTGTTAAGGAGCATGTGATTTTCCCCATCGGACGACACATAATCTGAGACAATTTTCTTAGTATCGTGTAATGGTAAACACTTAGATGCAAATAATAGTATCCTCCCCATCGGAGTAATTGCTATTGTTTGTAGGGCCGAAGTGAACCAACTATTATTTTATTTGTCAAAAAGTTAGGTTGACAAGATAATAAAATTAATGGGTAAAACCTCCTTTTACCAATGTAGAAATTCGTATACGTCCACATCATCGTGTCATGCGAAATTCTCGATATTTTGAGGTGTTGGTTGATTTTGAAATTTATTATTTGAGGAATCAATTTATTTTCAAAATCTAAAGTTGTGATTGTTGTGATTCTCAGGTAGTTTTCAAAATGTCCTTTAACCCACTAGCTACAATACTTAAGGAGAACAAACTTACTGGCCCCAATTACATATATTGGAAAAGAAATCTGGACATTGTCTTAACTGCTGAAGAGTACAAATATGTACTCTTTGAGGAATATCCTGAAAAGCCTAGCGAGATTTCTGGTGAAGAGTAGAGGGAGCATTATAAAAAGTGGGTCAAGGCAGATGAGATAGCGTGGTGCTACATTTTGGCATCTATGTCAAATGTATTGCAACATTAGCATCAGGTCATGCCCACTGCTTATGATATGATGTCAAACCTCAAGGAACTCTTTGGACACCAGAATCGGGCCGCTAGGCAGGTTGCGATGAAGAACTTGATGATGCCATGGTCAAAGGGACACTCGTAAGGGATCATGTCCTTCAGATGATGGCCCACCTCAATGAGATTGAGGTCCTTGGAGCAGAGATCGACGGGAAACCCCAGGTCGATATCATTCTCCAGTCTCTGCCTAGGAGTTTTGAGCAGTTCCGACTTAACTACAATATGAACAAACGTACATATACATTGAGGGAATTGCTGGCAGACTCCAGGCGGTAGAGGAGCTTTTTCGTCAGAGTTCTCTGGCGTTGGTTACTCAGAGGGATTCTACTTCTATGCCGAAAGGCAAGAAGAAGAAGAAACAAGGTGGGTCTAAGAAGGCAGCAGGATTGCAGGGACCTCGGACTGGCGTGAAGAAGCCGAGAGGCAAGTGCTTCACGTGCAAGCAAACTGGACATTGGAATGCGAACTGTCCCCGTCGTCAAGATAAAGGTATTTCTTCATGTTTAGTAGTTGAAACATGTTTAGCGGTGTTATCTACCGGAACCTGGTGTATAGATACGGGAGCCACTGATCATGTCTGTAACTCTTTGCAGGGGTTCCAGGAAACCCGACGGCTAGCTGATGGGGAAATCATCGTCTACATGGACAATGCTACAGAGGTGGAGGCTATTGCAGTAGGAGACATTTATTTATCATTTGATAGGAATAATGATTTTGTTTTGAGAAATTGCTTATATGTACCCTCTTTTAGAAAGAACCTTGTTTCAGTTTCTAGATTAATAAAGGACGGATATTCTATTGCTTTTAATGACAAAGCTATTATAAAAAGAAATAGAGAGATTATCTGTTCGGGTACTATGGTTGACAATTTGTATACTTTAGAACCAAAAACTCCCACGATGCAAATAGAGGCTAATAGCTCATCATCTAACCAAAATAAGAGAAAGGAACCTTCTAGGATGAACCAAACATATCTTTGGCATCTAAGGCTTGGTCATATTAACCTTAGTAGGATTTAGAGGTTGATAGCCGATGGGCCCTTGGGTTCATTGGTGGTGGAAGACTTCCCAACCTGTGAATCTTGCTTGGAAGGTAAGATGACCAAGAGACCTTTCAAGGCCAAGGGGTATAGGGCTAAAGATGTGTTGGAACTGGTTCATTCTAATTTGTGTGGTCCTATGTCTATTCAGGCTAGAGGTGACTTTGAATATTTTGTCACTTTTATAGACGATTATTCAAGGTATAGGTGCATTTACCTGATGCGCCGTAAGTCTGAATGCTTTGATAAGTTCAAAGAATTCAAGGCTAATGTAGAGAAACATCGAGGTAAAAGTATCAAGACACTACGATCAGATCGTGGTGGCAAATACCTCTTGGGAGAGTTTAGGACTTACTTATCAGAGGCTGTGATTCAATCCCAATTGTCTGCACCCGATACGCCCCAACAGAACGGTGTAGCAGAAAGAAGGGATAGAACTCTTATGGAGATGGTTAGGTCAATGATGAGCTAATCTGAGTTGTCAGATTCGTTCTGGGGATATGCTGTGGAAATGGCAGCGTGCATACTGAACCTGGTACCATCTAAGTCAGTCCCTTCTACTCCCACAGAATTGTGTACTGGGCTAAAGCCTAGTCTAGGATATATTAGAATTTTAGGTAGTCCAGCACATGTGCTGAAGGGAGATACTGATAAGTTGGAATCTCGTACAGAAGTGCGTCTGTTCGTAGGTTATCCTAGAGGGACGAAAGGTGGTCTGTTCTATAGTCCTAAGGATCAGAAGATAATCGTGAGCACGAATGCCAGATACTTAGAAGAAGACTATGTGATGAACCACAAGCCCATGAGTAGACTTGTTCTCGAAGAATTAAGAGGGGACGTTCTGACCTTAGTACAAATGTACAAGAGGATATACCACAAGTCACTGCACCACGTGTTACAGAAGATACACAGGTGATATACCTCGTCGTAGTGGGAGGGTTGTTAGACAACCTGAAAGATTCATGTTCTTGGGAGAGTCTTCGGACTTGGTCCCTGGCGAACATGAACTAAATCCCTGGACCTATGATGTGACACTCCAAGATAAAGATGCAGATTCTTGGCAAAGGACAATGAATTCTGAGATAGAATCTATGGATTCTAAACACGTCTAGAAGTTAGTAGAACCACTCAACGGTGTAAAAGCCATTGGATGCAAGTGGATCTACAAGAGAAAGAGAGGATCATACGGGAAGGTTGAGACCTTCAAATCTAGGCTTGTTACGAAAGGAAATACTCAGAAAGAGGGTATCGATTATGAGGAGACCTTTTCGCCAGAAGCCATGCTTAAGTCTATCCGGATTCTCTTATCTATTGTCGCTCATATGAATTATGTGTTGGATCGGAGTAAATCGATAGAGGGGGGGGTGAATATCGATAGAAAATTTTCAGATAAATAGAAAATTACGCAGCGGAAAGAGTAAAATAAAGTCACTAACACAGTTTGTTTTACTTGGTTCGGAGTCGCGGTCGGCTCCTACTCCAAGGCCCACAGTCCTTGACCATTTACGATGGACAATTCTATATTCGAAGAATGTTTACAATTCGGAGTACAAATATAGAATTAAAAAAAAATAGTTACAACACTTAAGAAATTTAAGCTTTTACCGACGACCGGAGTAGATAGAATTTCGGAGCAGCGGGTCATCGTCGGCGCTTAAATCGGGAGTGCAGAGCGTGCCGGAGCGTAGCGCTTGAGCGAAAGTGTTGAGAGCGAAATTTACAAGTTGTGTTGAAGCCTTGGGAGTGAACCCCCTTTTATAGTGGTCGCGTGGGCGCCTGTGTTGAAGGGGGTGCTTGACACGTGGTCTCTCCTGCACGAACTCTAATCCGCAGACTTGGTCAGTGCTTATCTCCTTCATTGAGGCGCTTGAGCTGACTGGGGCGCCTGTGTTAACACAGGCGCCTAGCTTGACTTGGTCCAAAGGCTTTCGTGGTAGTTTGCTTCGATGGCTTGGTTTGGCCTTGCACTGGGGCGCCTGTATCCATACAGGCGCCTAGCCCAGTGAGGCGCTTGAGCTGCAGAAACACCGTCCCTTTATTCCTGCAATCAGGGTTAGTTCCAAAACACAAGAAGCAAATATTTAGACATTATTTACAGCCTAAGTTGTCTTGGTTCTAACTTTGGGTCTCCCAAATGGAACCCTAGGTCGAACTGACGCCTAATGTTCCCTCCTACGGGGAACACACTCTCACCTACTCCTCTTGGGAGAATTTACCTTTTTGCCAACCGGCTCCTCCGGTTGGACTTTTGCCCAGCTTCACTTACCAGGTCTTTGGTGCCCAATCCTCGACCAGGTCTTAGTGCCCAACTTCACTCACCAGGTCTTATTACCCAACCTTACGTTAGGACTTAGTTGCTCAGCCCACGGCCAGGACTTAGTGCCTAGTGTACCTAGGACTTTCTTGCACACTTAGTTAGCTTGTTAGATCACAACTAAATCTTAACTTCTGAACCCTTTGCCATTATCAAAACATAGGTTTGACTTTGGTGCTTCTGGCACCAACAATCTCTCCCCTTTTTGATTTAAGGCAACACGGTTCAAAAAGTTAAGTTAAACAACATATTATAGAAATCTAACAACTATAATAATCTAACAATAGAAATTTATCTCCCCCTAAATTGCACATTATCTCCCTAAAATTTTCAATGTCATGTGGGTTTTGTAAATTTTCTAAGTGCTATGTGTTTAGCAAAAAGCTTTAAGTTTTTTGACTAAGTGTTTTTCAAAAGTAGAGCAAATGTACTCAAGAACACTTAGGCAATTTTTGAAAAGGTATTGTAAGCCTAATTTTTGTAAAAAAAAAATTACTTAGGCAAAACAAGTTTTGAAAATTGATTTTTCTTACAAAGTTTCAATTTTGAGATCTTGGAAAAAATTTCCTAACTTAGAAAATTTTGCTTTAAAAACATTTTCACAAAAAAAATTTGTTTACTAAGAAAAATTTACTTAGCACATTTGCCAACAAGTTTTTGGAGAGAAAAAAATTTAGCTTTGGCAAATTTGTTTACTAAGAAAAATTTCCTTAGAAATGCTTTACACTTAGAAATTTTGAAGCCTTTTCGAAATGTTTTAAGAGCACTTAGAACTACTTTAAAAGTTTGAAGCACTTTGAAAAATACTTGGAAAAATTTTAAAAAATTTTTTTAAGTACTTAAAAAAACTTTTAGAAAGAATTTGAAATACTTAAAACAATTTAAAAATATTTTTAAGTACTCAAAGAACTTTGAAGTATTTAAAAACCGAGATGTACTTAAAAACTGAGCACTTAGAACTTTCTACTTTACTTTTTGACAAAGAGATGAAAATTATGAAAAAATTGAAAAAAATTTCCCTCTTTCTTTTGTTTCTCTCCTCCTTTGCCATATATCAAAAAAATTGATACCAATTACAACAAGTAAATTAGAGCTAGTAAGTAATTGAGATTCTGTATTGAACCAAATCTAATGATTAAAAAAAACTGGACCATACCAAATTAATCCGATCTTGTTTGGGTCCTGTATAACCATGTTAGCTACTTACTCACTGTCATAAACAGTAGATTTCGCTAGGGTTAGTCAAGTTAAGTGATCTAATCAAGTTAGGTTTTCTAAGCTTGACACTTAACCTGATTGATGTTCAACTTGTATTTATTGCCCCAATTACTGCAGAGGCACTGACTTAAAGCATCTTGAATCAAGGCATAGACCTAAGCATCTCAATCCAGTCTAGGTTATCATTCAAAAGTACCCTAAGGTTCTTGTGAGATGCTGGTTTCTAGATATATAGGTGCATGTAGTTCTAGGGTTAAGACCTAAGCTAAGTCCATTTGCGAAAAAGCCCTAATTTTGAAGGGAGTAGTTTTTGAAATAAAACTAAATCAGAAAATCATTTTAAATTTCAAAAACTTGATAAATGAAATGATAAATTTGCTAATTTTCAAAAAAAATAAGAAAAATAGGAAACTTTTTTAAGAAAACAATATAGATCAGTCCTATTCTACTAAGCACAACCATAACTACCTTCTTAGTAAGCTAAACTTATACTCAGGTAAGGGTTTGGTACAGATATCAGCTAAGTTGGATTTTGAGTCCACATGTTTAAGTACTATTTCACCCCTGGCTATATGATGCCTTACAAAATGATGTTTAACTTCTATATGTTTTGTTCGGAAATGTTGAATTGGGTTTTTAGTCAAGTTGATTGAACTAATGTTATCAATATAGACTTGGGTTTGGGTGTAGTCAAGCTGAAAGTCCTTAAGAGTGTGCATCATCCCCAAAAGTTGTGCTAGACATTCTCCTAGGGCAACATATTCTGCTTCGGTTGTGGACAAAGCTACGCAGTGTTACTTTCTACTACACCAGCTGACTAGGCTATTGCCTAATAGTTGACAACTTCCACTTGTACTTTTTCTATCTAATATGCACCCAGCATAGTCAGAGTCAGAATATCCTGATAACTCAAAGGTGGAAGTCCTAGGATACCAAAACCTTACATTTAGGGTACCCTTAATGTACCTAAGTACTCGTTTTAGGGCTGCTAAGTGGGATTCCTTATCACAAGTTTGGTACCTAGCACACATTCCTACAGAAAATAAGATATCAGGTCTACTAGTGGTCAAGTAAAGTAGGCTACCAATCATGCTTCGGTATAGCTTAAAATCTACAGGCTTTCCTTCAGGGTCACTATCTATTTTGACATTTGTAGCCATAGGGGTACATAAGCTTTTGGAGTCCTCCATTTTGAATTTCTTTATTAACTCTTTAGCATACTTGGATTGGTGAACATAATTACCATCTCTAGTCTGTTTAATTTGTAATCCTAAGAAAAAGTTGAGCTCACCTACCAAGCTCATTTCGAATTCACTTTCCATTATTTTCATAAATTCTTTTAGAAAATTAGAGTTGGTAAATGTAACTACGTAGCCAGTATCACATAGTTGACTTATACTAAGCAAATTGAATTTAAAATTTTCAACCAAGAGTACTTTCTTAATCACAAAATCAGACTTGAGTTCAATGTTACCTGACCCAATGACTTTGAGTCTAGCATTGTTGCCAAATGCTACTGAGCCTAGGTTCTTGAGCTTGATTTTGGTGAATTTCAATTTGTCTCCAGTCATGTGTCTGGAGCATCCACTATCCAACATCCATTGGTCCAAATCTTTATGTTCCTACACATAAAGTATTTATTGATTTGGATCCAATTAGAGTTAAGGATAACTTAAATTGATTTTCACAACCTAGTCTGTCTCACCCAGTCTAGTGTTCTCAATCATGTTAACCTTATGGGTTTTGTGAGACAGGTTTTCAAAAATAAAGATTTTAATTTTGAAAAGCATGGTTAATTTTGAAGACATTGAATTAATTTTGAAAGTTTTATAAAGTTTATTGATTTTGAAAAAAAAAATGTGTTGAATCTAATATTAATTAAAATTTGTGTTAGATTCAAATTTAACAAGTAGTAAAGTGAATTTGATTTTCAGTAATTGGCTTCCAGGTCTTGGCGAGGCACAAGACCTTCTTTGGTCGTAGCCTTATTGGAACAACAACCCTTTCCTTGACAAAGCCTTTTACTGAAAATTCATCTTCAAGTTACTTCTTGAAAGATTTTGGTCTAACTAGTTTAGGTCTTGGATCGGTAGCTTCGGCTAGTTCCACCAGAATGGCTTCCCTAACGTACTATCATCTCACCTCCACCCAATACTATGTTGTTTAACCAATCTTAAGTCTAAGCATGATAATTAAAATTGCAAAAGGAAATAAACAAGCAAGCAAACAAAACATTATCTAATTATAAATATGGTCTTTATATTGGCTCTCCCTGGACTATAGCCTCTATAAGGATTAGGCAAGATGTGAATCTTGTCCTTGGAGATCCAATACTGGTTTGGTCCAGCTTGTTTACTTAAACATAGCTTGGGGACCCATGCTTGGACTTGGGTTCTAGATTGGTTCAATACAGAATAATATGCACGTTGTCTCGACTTAGTTCGATAGCCTAATCCGGATCGGTTAAGAACAGACTTCTGCTTTCCAAGGATCATGTCAAGACCCTTGGACCTAGAAGTGAACCGTTCTAAGGCTACTCTGAGCTCCTTGACTTGAGTCTTTAGGGAGGAATTCTCTTCCTCAAGCTTTTGAACTTGAGTTGAGTTTCCTTCCTGAATTTGCTCGGTCAAGGACCTCAAGTCGGCTTCCTCTTTCAGGCGTTTTACTTCTTGTCGGAGGGACTCGACCCGAATCTTGGATTTTGCTAAGTTACAAGACAAATAAGAGATTAATTTAGACAGTTCATATTCTGAGTAACCTCCTACCGTGATTTGCCCGTTCTCTAAGATTGTAAGTCTTCCGTTGTCTGGTTCTGACTTTGATCCGGAGTCGACGTCTTCCGAGGTGGTTAGGGTGAGGAGATTCGCGTGTGGGACTTCTTCTTCTTCTTCGGAAGAGGATTCATCCCAGGTGGCTTGGAGAGCCTTCTTTCTTCGCGCCTTTTTGGTTTCCTTCAGGTTGGGGCACTCTGACTTGAAATGTCCCTTTTTGTTGCATTCGTAGTAGGTAACGTTGGTCTTGTTCTTTGAGCTTGTTGAAGGTACTACTGGATCTTCCTTTCTTCGACTTGCTTTCTTCTTGCTCGTTTGGTGCTTTAGTTCTTTGTAGTAGTCCCGAGCTAGCCGAACCAACTTGGGTCGATCCCCTTCACTATCTTCTGATTCTGAGTTTGAGTCAGACTCGGGTGTTGGTTGAGTCTTCTTCTTGGGAGCTTTGCCTTGAGATTTGCCTGCAACAAAAGTTATACCTTTCTCGATCAAGGTAGTGTTAGTCTATTCGTGCAGTTCTAGTTCAAAAAAGAGTTCGTCTAATTTAATTTCAGATAAGTTCCTTGAAACTTTGTAGGCATTTACCATAGATGCCCATAGTGAATTTCTCGGAAAAGAATTAAGCGTATACCTTATCAGGTCACGGTTTTCAACCTTGTGACCTATCGTGTGCAGCCCATTCATCAGCTCCTGAATTCTGGCGTGGAGTTGAGATGCAGTCTCACCGTCGTGCATCTTGATTGTATAGAGTCTGTTCAGCAACAGATCTCTTTTGCTGATCCTTGTGTCGAAAGTGCCTTCGTGTAGCTCGATCAGCTTATTCTAAAGCTCCTTCGCGCTATTGAAGGGTCCCACTCGGTTCAACTCCTCCTTGGTTAAGCTGCATTGCATAGTCTAGGTCGCCTTTGCATCGACCTCGATTTTCTTCTTTAGCGGGGCGTCCCACTCGGTATAATGTTGCACCACACCTTGTGCGTTCTTGGGAATTTCCAGCCCAGACTGGATGATTATCCACATGTCTGTTGGGGCAATCGGCCCTGAGATGATCTGGAGGATCATGATATTTTGATGTATGGGCAATATGGTTAAGTTAGGATTTGTGTTGTTCTCACATATGTACATGAGTGTGCAGGTGTACAGGTATATGTGGACTTGGTTGATGTCTTCAGGTGAAGGATGGCATGGAGGTGAGCTGGAGGCTTACGTGCGCATCCAAGGGACCATGGATAGCGGAGATGATGAGCCGAGGGACGCGGACTTCGAGGCGTACGTGAAGGGTGGCATGGAGGCAAGCTGGAGGCTTGCGTGCGCATCCGAGGGACGAGGGCCAAAGATGAAGAAGGCGTGAAGGCAACAGTCAAGACTGCTGGTAAAGAGTCAACTGAGTTGTAAGGGTCTGAGTATGTGTGGGGATATGCCGGGAGGGTTTGAGTGCGGAGAGATGTGTACTCGGGAATGAAACCCTAGGCTTAGGCATGGGGCAGTCGACTGCCATGGGGCAGTCGACTGCTATAGGCTGAAACAGTCTGGCAGATTTCGAACGTTGGAGTGTAACGGTCGAATCTGAGTGGGACCAGTTGACTGCCATTTGGGCAGTCGACTGGTAGCGGTTGTTTCAGATTCGAGCCCTATTTAAAGGGGCTCGTTTTCTCCTATCTTTGCTTAACGAATCTTGCTTGGCTAAGGCAAGATAGTAGTCTACTTTGTTCTCTAAGTGTCCTTGGTGTTGTGGCGAGGTTTCTCCACCCACAAGGAGCGACGAGTTATAGCCGGAGGTTATCCGGGGTTTGATCCGCCGAAGGATTGTTGGATTAGTTACCCGGCCGGGGTGGATACCAACTAAATCTGGTATTGTTAGCATTGTTATTTCTTTTACATATTATTTCCGCTGCGCTAACATCTGTGTAGAGATCAAACGATCCGAGAAAGTGCATTCACCCCCCCTCTGCACGCCACATCGATCCTTCAATGTCCACCTGAGTTTTTAAACTCAGGTGGACTTCCATCGTACTTTTCCAGTAGGAGAAGTCTTCTCCACTGAAAAGAGAAGGTCTGGCAATGTTGTACCCCTCTTGCATGTCCATTGAATTTTTCTGAAAAAAAATTACAAGAAAACTGGTCCCAAGACTAAGTCTTGGATTTAGCAGTGCGGAAGAAAATATTAACAACGGAAAAAGATAGAGTGGTGTTGCACCAACCTCGATTAACGAGAAAATTTGAGCGAAAAAATGAAAAATTTGTAAATCCAAAAAAAATTCTCAAACTGGTGGTTGCACCAAGTTTGAGTCACCTGCTCTGATGCCACTTGTTGAATCGGAGTAAATCGATAGAGAGAGAAATTATGCAACGGAAAGAGTAAAACAAAGTCGCTAACACAGTTTGTTTTATTTGGTTCGGAGTCGCGGTCAGCTCCTACTCTAAGGCCCATGGTCCTTGACCGTTTACGATGGGCAATTCTATATTCGAAGAACGTTTACATTTCGGAGTACAGATATAGAATTAAAAAAAAAATAGTTACAACACTTAAGAAATTTAAGCTTTTACCGACGACCGGAGTAGATGGAATTTCGGAGCAGCGGGTCATCAGCGGCGCTTGAATCGCGAGTGCAGAACGTGCTGGAGGGTAGCGCTCGAGCGAAAGTGTTGAGAGCAAAATTTGCAAGTTGTGTTGAAGCCTTGGGGGTGAACCCTCTTTTATAGTGGTCGCTTGGGCGCCTGTGTTGAAGGGGGCGCCTGACACGTGGCCTCTCCTGCGTGAACTCTAATCCACTGGCTTGGTCAGCTTGACTTGGTCCAAAGGCTTTCGTGGTAGTTTGCTTCGATGGCTTGGTTTGGCCTTGCACTGGGGCGCTTGTATCCATACAGGCGCCTAGCCCAATGAGGCGCCTCCTTCCAATGAGGCGCCTGAGCTGCAGAAACACCGTCCCTTCGTTTCCTGCAAACAGGGTTAGTTCCAAAACACAAGAGGCAAATATTTAGACATTATTTACAGACTAAGATGTCTTGGTTCTGACTTTGCGTCTCCCAAATGGAACCCTAGGTCGAACCGACGCCTAATGTTCCCTCCTATAGGGAACACGTCCTCACCTACTCCTCTCGGGAGAATATACCTTTTTGGCAACCGGCTCCTCCAGTTGGACTTTTGCCCGGCTTCACTTACCAGGTCTTCGGTGCCCAGTCCTCAACCAGGTCTTAGTGCCCAGCTTCACTCACCAGGTCTTAGGTGCCCAGTCCTCAACCAGGTCTTAGTGCCCAACTTCACTCACCAGGTCTTATTGCCCAACCTTACATCAGGACTTAGTTTCCCAGCCCACGACCAGGACTTAGTGCCCAATTCAACGAACTAGGACTTAGTGCCTAGTGTATCTAGGACTTTCCTGCACACTTAGTCAGCTTGTTAGATCACAACTAAATCTTAACTTCTGAACCCTTTGCCATTATCAAAACATAGGTTTGACTTTGGTGCTTCTGGCACCAACATTATGAGGTATGACAGATGGATGCCAAGACAGCATTCCTTAACGGAAGTCTTGAGGAGACCATCTACATGAAGCAACCAGAAGGATTTATTGCGAAGGGCTAAGAGCATCTTGTGTGCAAGCTTAATCGGTCCATTTATGGATTGAAGTAAGCTTCGAGATCTTGAAACATTCGCTTTGATGAGGTAATCCAGTCATATGGATTTATTCAAAGTCCGGATGAGTCATGTGTATATAAGAGATGTGACAGAAATGTAGTAGTATTTCTTGTACTATACGTAGATGATATTTTTCTCATTGGCAACAATGTCAAAGTGTTGCCAGACGTAAGGGTATGGTTGTCCAAACAGTTCAATATGAAGGACTTGGGAGAAGCAGGACACATCCTTGGGATCAAGGTTATAAGGGATCGCCAAAAAAGGATGTTGTGCTTATCCCAAGCTTCATACATAGACACTGTCCTGACTCGTTTTAGCATGGAAAACTCCAAGAAAGGTTTTCTACCTTTCAGGCATGGAGTTCCTTTATCTAAGGAGATGTGTCCTAAAACATCAAAGGAGATAAAGGAGATAAAGGCGGTTCCTTATGCATCGGCTGTAGGAAGCCTCATGTATGCTATGTTGTGTACGAGATCGGATATCTGCTTTGCCGTGGGTATGGTTAGTAGATATCAGAGTAACCCTGGACAGGGACATTAGACTGCAGTAAAGCATATACTGAAGTACCTGAGAATGACTAGGGATTATATGCTGGTTTACTGGGCTGACCAATTAATCCCTGTGGGTTATACGAATTCAGACTTCCAATCGGATAGGAACAAAAGTAAGTCTACCTCAGGGGAGCCATAGTATAAAGGAGTGTCAAACAGAAATGCGTGGCGTACTCCACCATGAAAGATGACTATGTGGCAGCCTCAGAGGCAGCCAAGGAAGTTGTATGACTCAGGAACTTCATGATGGACTTGGATGTGATTCCTGGTTTGCCCAGATCTATCATAATTTATTGTGATAACAGAGGTGCAGTTGCAAACTCGAAGGAACCACGAGCCCATAAGGCGAGTAAACACATAGAGCGCAAGTACCACCTGATACGAGAAATCGTAAAGCGAGGAGTAGTTGTCGCCAAGATTGCATCGGAGGACAACCTGGCAGATCCTTTCACTAAGGCCCTTCCGACGAGAGCTTTTGATAGGCATGTGGAGGATATGGGAGTCAGATGTATGTCACTGGGAGGACAGCAGAGTCTTTGAGTATAAGTGGGAGATTGTTAGGATGTATACTAAAAGACTTATCTTTTTCTATAAACATCTACATTTTGAAAGAGAATCACAACAACATTGTTGTATGTTTATATTAGTATATGCATAACTGTCTGATACTTTGCATTGTAGATAACATGGTGTGTGGTGACACACAGAAGATCATGTTATCAGCCCCTTGCAAAGTATAAGTAGAGGTTCACAACCGAGATAAAGTTGGACAAAGCATTGGGATGGTTGTAGTGTAATTAGGTGTGGTCTATCTTGACCATAGAATTACACTAGTGCACTTTGTTTGCATTGAGTAGGACTTTATAATTGGATTGGACCTCGGTTTATTATGGAGTATATGCTCTAAATATCAATATAATAACGGACACATGTACTTAGTAATTATTTCTTTGATTTACCAATGGGCGAGATTTATTCTGCTAAATCGATAGGCCCGGTAAGTTGGGAAATAATATTATTTACATGGTGTACCATTGATTATAGACGGAATCCATGTCCTGGTGAGTCAGGATGATGATGCCCCCTTGATGAGCTCATAAGGTTCATCATATTAAATTCTGTAGGTGGACTTGGTCCAACATGATGATAAGGATGAGTGATACTAGTCAAGGAGTAAGAGGTTGATTAATTAAAATTGTCGGTAATTTAAATTAATGAACGAGCATTCGATATCTTAAACACGGAGAGATGGATGCACTCATAATAGGTGGAGCCCATATGAAAATATGGGGGTTGTGAGGTAGTTCAATGAAGATCTTTTAGTAGAATGAATCTTCATTAATGGATCGGATTTGGATCCATTAGCGGGCCAAGACCTAACTCCTCATGGTCTCTATCGTAGCCCTATATATACCCCATTGAATCATGAAACCAAAGCTAATCCAATTGATCATCCAACCCAAGGCATGTCCACACACCCTCTCTCTTTTCTCTCTCCTAGGGCGTCGACGGGTGGAGAAAGAAGAACCCCTTCTTCTTCTTCTTTCTTCCATTATCTATTCTCCTCCTCTCATCCACTTCGTGGCCGGCTACTACTAGACAAAGAGAGAGGTGTTGTCTTCCTTTTGTGGTGTGCGGCGAGGGAGAGAAAGAGGTGGGCGGCCGACACAAGGAGGTGGCGGCGGTGCAAGTGAGAAAGGTGTGGTGGCCGATTGGTGTTGGTGAAGAAGACTCTCTTTCTCTTCTTCTTCTTCTTCTCCTTCATCTCCAGTGCTTCTTTGTGGCTGGCGTTCTTGGGTGGCCTTGGAAGGCCGGCGGCGCAAGGTTGGGAGGAGGAAGTGGTCGGCGGTGAACCCTACCTCTAGGGTTTTGATTGGCACGTGAAGAAGCGATTAATTGGAAGGCCTTGGTGATTCTGGTTCTTGATAGGTCGTCGCCCACACGACGTCCAAGAGGGGTCATACCGCAGAAGATTGTAAGGTAACGGAAGATATAAACTCTTCCTTGGCTCCTTTGATTTTCTAATCATTTTATATGGAGATTAATTAATTATCATGTTCATAATTATTTGTTAATTATTGTTGATAATTAATTATTTGGATCCCGATAATAAACACAAAAATCGGCGATCTGCTCGTCGTCTTTTCCGTGGTCAATTGGTCAGGCAAGTTACAAGGCTTGAACTTTAAGTTTGGCTAAGTTGTAACTCGAATCAATGAATACGATAACGAAACGGTCGTTTGGGAGATATGTCTCCATTCGGATTAATTTTTAATCCGTGGACATGGAGAGGTCTCTCAAGAACGACCAGGTATTCGCTTAGGAAACCCGCCAAGCCATACCCAACATTCCTATACTTCTCTTTCACTAGTCTTTAACATGTTATATAGTTTCTAAATTTCAGGTGTTGGTATTTCATCTATTGCTTGAGAGGAATCATCATTTTGTTTCTAGATGATGAAGCAACAAAATGTCCAATTGGCTCAAACAAAATATACTTCCCATGATGATATCAGTTGTAATAATTCAACGGTAATTTACCAAAGGGCGTATCCAAGAATTGGTATTTACCAAAAGGTGTATCATGGTTTTATTTTTACCAAATGAAGCACCCATTTTAGTGAACTTCCACTTATACCCCTCCCTTCAAGTACTGTCTTTCTCTTTCTCTTTCTTAGTAACGAATTCCGAGACAACTGAACATTCTTTTTCAGACTTTTTATTTTAAAATAATATATTATGGAATCGGTTAAAAAAAGTAAGGTAAAGAAAATAAAAATATTTCAGTTAAAAAAATATCTCTTCCGACGAGATTTTAAAAATATAAAGAGATAATTTTTTATATTTGATTAATATAAATTAATATATTAAATAATATTTAATAAATATATTAATATATAAAAAAGACCTGAAATTAGAAAGGTGATTTCAGGCCCAACGTGGGCCTGAAATTAAAAGATTTCAGGCCCAGCATGGGCCTGAAACAAAAAATTTCAGGCCCAGCATGGGCCTGAAACAAAAGATTTCAGGCCCAGCATGGGCCTGAAAAATATTTCAGGCCCAGCGTGGGCCTGAAATTTTTTATTTCAAACTAAGAACTTCATGGTTTGAATGCGGATGAATCAGTCTTCTCCAGATATGCCCAAAATGGTTTTGTAGGGGAACGAGCGAAGGCCTTCATCGATACGGGACTATCTTTGCTCTGCAAATCGAGAAAACAATGTTATAGTTGATAAATTTGTCAAACAAGTAGTCATAAGTTAATTTTGGAGTTTCAACTGTAGGTAATTATTTTGGAAAGAATAATTCAAAACTAAGGAACTTTTAAGTCATTAGAAATCATTAGTCAATCAAGTAATGAAGAGTTTACCAATAGACATGTTCCGGCCTCAACATTGCAAACAGGATATTCTTGAGGGCAACCAGCAGCTGTAGTGATCATCACAGCAGGTGGAAATAAAAATATTTCAGGCCAACGTGGGCCTGAAACAAAAGATTTCAGGGCCAGCGTGAGCCTGAAATAAAAATATTTCAGGCCCAGCGTGGGCCTGAAACAAAAGATTTCAGGCCCAGCGTGGGCCTGAAATTTTTAATTTCAGGCCTAGGTTGGCCCTGAAATTAGATAACTTCAGGCCCGATGTGGACTCAAATTTTTTTCTATTTTAAAAATATATTAATATATAAAAAAACCTATCAAAACACGTAATTTCAGATTCAAACAGGGCCTGAACACAGATGTGTTCAGGCCGAAGGAGGGCCAGAACACATTTGTGTTCAGGCCCAAGGAGGTGGAATTTTTTTTAAAAAAATTATCTTAAAAATATTTTTTATAATATTTAATCATGATTTATTAAATTAAATAAAAATATCAATAGTTCTAGGAGATGATATTTTTGGTGTCCAAACTTCTAATGATTATAAATTATGTTGCAATAAGAGTTTTTTAGGTCTATCAGTGTGTTTTCACCAAAACCCACTAATGGACCAAGGATATTTGGATTTCTTAAAACCCTATATCAATAGTTAGAGTTGAGCTAGGAGATGGTATTTTTGGTGTCCAAACTTCTAATGATTATAAATTATGTTGCAATAGGAGTTTTTTAGGTCTATCAGTGGGTTTTCACCAAAACCCACTGATGGACCTGTTGGTGCAGGAAGCACCATATCGAACCTTGTTTTGATATTGGCAAAGGATTCAAAGTTAAGTTTGTTTGTGATCTAACAATGTTACTCAAGTGTGCAGAGATAAAGCCCTAGCGAAGGACTGCTAGGCACCTGGCGAAGGACTGCCAGTATCAAAGTCCTAGCGAAGGGCTGCTAGGCACCTGGCGAAGGAATGCCAGGATACAAAGCCCTAGCGAAGGACTGCTAGGCACTGGTGAAGGACTGCCAGTATCCAAGCCCTAGCGAAGGACTGCTAGGCAACTGGCGAAGGACTGCCAGTATCCAAGACCTAGCGAAGGACTGCTAGGCACTGGCGAAAGAATGTCAGGGTCAAAAGCCCTAGCGAAGGACTGCTAGGCACCAGGCGAAGGACGGTCTGGGACTGAAGCCCTAGCGAAGGAATGCTAGGCACCGAGCGAAGGGCAGCTCGGCATCTAAGACCTGACAAAGGACCGTCAGGCAAAAGTCCAACCAGAGGAACGGTTGGCATCAGGTAAATTCTCCCGAGAGGAGTAGGTTCGACCTAGGCGTCGGTTCGACCTAGGGCTCCATTTTGGAGACCAAAGTCAGAACCAAGACAGCTAAGGCTGTATAAACAAATATTTTATTGCCTTATTGTGTTTTGGACTAACCCTGGATGCAGGACCAAAGGAAGGAGTGTCTGCAGCTCAGATAGCGTCAAAGGAATGAGGTAGTGGCTGAGTAGGGCGCCCGGAGTGTCCCGGGCGCCCCCAAGGTGCATACAAAACAAAACAAGTAAAAAGGGTTCGAATACATACTGGGCCGGGCGCCCCCGTGCTCCCGGGCGCCCCCTGCGCTGCGGGCGCCCCCATGCGCTGCGGGCGCCCCCATGCGCAACCTCGAACCAGAACCCCTCGAAGCCAAGGAGATAGAACTTTGACCCGGTCAATCCGGGCGCCCCGAGCGCTCCGGGCGCCCCGGTCAAAGCGGATCCAGAGGATCAGACGCGACCGAGACCTCTGCGGATTGAAGGCCACGTCGGGGGACTTAAAATAAAAGGCGAACAAAAATCGAGTGGTGTTGATTAAAAAAGAAAATAAATAAAATGAAAAAAAATTCATAAATCCGAAAAAAACTCCCAAATTGGTGGTTGCACCAAATTTGAGCTTCCCCGCTCTGATAGCACTTGTTGGATCGATAGAATCGATAGAGGGGGGGTTAATATCGGTATTCTTTCTTTCAGAAAATTAAGAATAGGTGCACAGCGGAAAATAAAAAGAAAACACAGAGACACAGTCGTTTTTACTTGGTTCGGAGCCTGTGTCGATTCCTACTCCAAGGCCCACGGTCGTTGACCGTTTACTTTGGGCAATTCTATATCAGGCGCAAAATCGTTTACAAAAGATTACAGAATTAGAATTAAGTACAGTAAACGTTAAACTAGCTCTTTTACCGATATCCGGAGTAGATCGATTATTTCGGGGCAGCAGGACGTCGTCGGCTCGATTTGGAGAGTTTCCGGAGCAAGGCGCGAGAGCAGAAGAGCTTTGAGGCGTTGAAAGAATTGTTGTTTTGAAGCCTTGGTCGAAGGCCCTTTATATAGGGCCTGGGGGCGCCCGGGACGTCGGGGGCACCTTTGATAAATTCAGATTCAAAGTACTTCTTGCCAAATTCAAATCTAACACAAGCTTCAATTAAATCTTAGAATTAAATTGAAGAAAAATGATTCAAGCATCTCACAATACACTTATAAGGCAATCATGCTTGTTGTATTGATATATCTAAAATGGGTGAGATGTTAAGGACTAATAAATTGAAAAATATTTTTCAAAATTGCTTTTCAAAATCATTAGAATATTCTACTAAAAATATATTTTTAAAATAGTGTTTCAACATAATAATGTTTTTATGGAATTCATGCTTGTCTGATTGAATATACATATTATATGTTTTCAAAAATATATCTTTTCAAAAATTATTTGACTCACGAAATTAGACACAAGCCTCTTAGGACAACACTAAAGTTCCTTAAAGCACTTAGATTGAGTCAAACGGTATCGGGTACAGGGGGAGTGCTTTTCGTTTTTTTTACGGTTTTTCGAAAACTGAGCTTTAAACATTATTACTTATGTTTTTCGAAAACTATGTGGGATAAATTACCCTAAGTATGCTCCAAAATTTCAAAATACATTCTAAAAGTGTGCTTTGTCTTGTTTGATTTTGATAAACCCTAAAAGACACAGAGGAAGATCCACTTCTTGATCTAAAAGGACTCCTAGGACGTGTCAGATTTAGGGGGAGTCTGAGTCAACTTTCTGACAAGTTTTATTCTTTTGATCTGAACTAACCTTAAAACTCAGAGGAAGAGTACTTGTGGTCAACAAGCTTCCCAGGACTGAGTCAAATTTAGGAGGAGGTCAAATTAAAAGAATTATTGAAAATTTCAAATATTTTCATGCGCGGTATTTTCAAATTCTGTTGAAAACATAAGTATTCTTTCAAAATAGTACCAATTTTAAAAAAAAATACTATTATTTTCAAAAATTCATCTGGTTTTTTTATAATATCTTGAGTTTGGAAAATCTTCCAGGACACTTAGGAAAATGTCCTTGTAGTCAACAAGGTTTCCTATGATTGTGTCAGACTGGAAGATAAACCAAATCAAATATTATCACTTTAACATCTTTACATTTTTCAAAATTAACTTGCATCCTATTATTCTGTATGAAATTTTTTATAATATTTACTTGGGTTGGAAAACTTCCAGGACACTTAGAAAAATGTCCTTGTAGTCAACAAGGGTTCCCAGGATAGTGTCAGACTGGAAAATTAACCAAGTGAAGTCAAATATTATGTTTTCAAAAGTACTTATGTCTTTCAAAGCCAAATATTCTTTCAAAAGTACTATCATCTTTTTCCAAAATTCTATTAATATTTACTTAACCTTGAAAAATATTATGTTTCAATAAAACACTTATTTTCGAAAAACAGTTAGTACTTACAAAATAGGCACAACATTTATATTTTCCAAAATAACATTTTAAAAAAAAAGGGTTATGCATTTTCCAAAAGTACTTAATTATTCAAAAATTCAATATATTTTCAAAGGTACTTATATTTTTCAAAAATTACATAATTTTTGCAATATATTATTCAAAATACAATGCTTTCAAAAATTTTGCACTAAGTATTTTCAAAAAGAACCAAAGGTTTTTAATGTTGGTGCAAGTATTTTATTTTTGATGTATGACAAAGGGGGAGAGATGTGTCCTTAAGTTAGAAAAATTTTATGTGTGCTTAAGTTAGAAATTTTTTTTCCCAAAGATCAAAAATGTACTCTCAAAACCTATATCATTTTTTTTCATTTTTACCCCAAGGACAGTAAGTTAGCCCCTTAAACCAATCTAACTTAAGTTATTGTCAAACATCAAAAAGGGGGAGATTGTTGGTGCAAGTTGCATCAATGATATTCCTCTTTAGGTGTTTTAATGTTTGACAATATACTTAAGTTAGTGATACATTGAACAGACAAAGGGGAGTAAGAGCAAAGTAACCTTAGCTAAAGAAAAGTCCTAGTTAAATTAGGTATCGAAACCTTAAGACCTAGCGAAGGGCTGCTAGGCACCTAGCGAAGGGCTGCTAGGCACCTAGCGAAGGGCTGCTAGGTATCGTAACCCTAAGACCTAGCGAAGGGCTGCTAGGCACCTAGTGAAGGACTACTAGGCATAGAAGACCTAGCGAAGGGCTGCTAGGCACCTAGCGAAGGACACCTAGGCATAGAAGACCTAGCGAAGGATTGCTAGGCACCAGGCGAAGGACCGCTTGGTAACAAAGACCTAGCGAAGGGCTGCTAGGCACCTGGCGAAGGACTGCTAGGGAATGAAGACTTGGTCCGAGGGACTAAGCAACTTAGCTGAGCGATGACTAAGGATAGGAGTAGAGACGGGTCAGGGTTTGGGCGTCTCGAGGTTCGGAGGTATCGGAAGCTAAGCAAAAGTCCACCCGAAGGACTGGGTGGCAACCGTCTCCTGAAAGGAGTAGGTGAAGGGCGAGTTCTCGGGGATAGGAACTCGTGCCGGTTCGACCTAGGGTTTTGTGCGAATCCGAAGTCCGAACCAAGTCCTTAAGGCTAACATTATATGTATTCATGCTTTGTGTTTGTGTATCTTGCAGGTATCAAGAACCGGAGGCAAAGCAGGGTAAAAAGTAGAGTTTACAGGCCTTAAGGGGGGCGCCCCCATGCAGCCAGGGCACCCCCAGCAAGGGGGGCGCCCCCAGGTAGTATTAAAAAGGTAGTTTTCGTGGTGTATGCAGAACAGGTGTCAACCGGGGAGCCCGGAGCGTCCGGGGCGCCCGGATTAGAAGATGTTTTGTTGTTTCGAAGTCAGAACACAGGATAAGCCCTCACGGGGCCGCCCGGAGCGTCCGGGGCACCCTGGTCAAAGGTCTTATCACCTGCAACGAAGTAGGCGCAAGGATAAGAGTTGACCGTGTAACGCCCCAAAATTTCCATTTTAAGTCCTTGAAGTCCTTGAAATTAGTTAAAAATGTTTTAGAAATATTCTAGATATTTTTAGGAATTTTTAGAATATTTTTATGGAAATTTCCGAGTCCGTTCTGGGTATGGGGGATTGTAACGCCCGAAAATTCTCGAAACTAATTTTAAAAATATCTTAAAATTTATTCCAAATTTATGGATATTTTTATAGAATTTTTTCGTAAACGAAAGTGGCAAAAAGGGATATAAATAGAAAATCACGTAAGTGAGAATCGAACCCTCCACCTGCGCGACGAGAGAAGAGTGGGCGGACCAGCTGGGCTGGTTCATTTTTGTTGATATGGATTAAGCGAAACAATAGATAAGGTGTAATTAGGTCAATTCGCCCCCATAAGTATAAATAGATAATTAAAGAGAGAAGTTTTATTTTCTCTCAACTCAAACCCTCTCCCTCACCCAAACCAGCCGCACGCCGCCCCTCTCCCCTCCTCCTCTCTTGGGCGACACCACACCAAGCCCTAGAGGGCCGGCCAAGGCTCTCCTCCGAGAGATCTTCCGATATTCGGAATCCCCGCGACGAGAGGAACGCGTAGGCGCGAAGAAATCTCCGAGATCTCAAGTTTCTCCCGAGCCCTAGACGTCAATTTTGGTTGTAAGTCCAAGATATCAATGTAAGTACTGCTCACCTGCATTAAGAGGCGGTTTTTCCGCAAGTTTTTCCCGTTAGAAAGTTAAAAGTGCAATTTTCCTTGAGTTTATAATTTTGCATGTAACTCTAGTTTAATCCATGCTTGTATGAGTTTAATTAAGTACCCTATATGAGGTTAGGGTCTAAGAAAAGTTATGAGAAAATAAAAGAGAAGATAAAGATAAGAAAAGAAAAGGCCAAGGCCTTAAGAAATCCCCAAAAGTCAAGACTTAGGGATTTGGGCACACAAGGTGCTCTTTAAAATGCCAAGGCATTCAAGATAAGAAAAAGTAAGTATTTCACTTTCTAAGGCCAGTACCCAGCGTCCAAGGGCGTCGTTAAAGAAATCCAGGTGTCCAATTCCAAGGTCTTGGCCTTGGTAGACCAAGGTCTGCTCTATTAGGATTGGCGGCTCGCTACCCCAACCTTTTAGGGAACGCGCATAAGATGGTACTTACGTCTTAAGTGGATCCAAGTGAGTTATTATTTTCAAGTATATGCTTTAGCAAAGTTTTCTAAAGTTTAAAGAAGTTTTCTAAAAGTTAAAAGAAGATTTAAAGTTAAAGAATTGCTAAAGTTCAAGTTAAGCCAAGAACAAGTAAGTTGAGACTTATTAATGCTTGAGTATACATGGTTTAGTTTTCTTTTAAGCATAAAAGTATCTCATGTGATTTCACATTGTTTAAAAAGCATGTTTGCACATTTTCGAGATTTTGTGAGCTAGATAGTACTTACTAAGCTTTTTGCTTATTAGTTGCATTTCCTCTTGCTGTAGGTAAAGGTAAAGGCAAGCAATTCTGAAGGAGGGCGACAAGGCGGTGCTGAGTGACGTGTGTGTGGTGGCTGACCTTGGAGAGGTCCTTGGGACAAGATGAATGAAGGACTTAAAATGCATTTATTATAAAGTCTTAGTTTAAGTTAGATCATATAGCATTTATCCAAGTACTTGCGTTTTAGATATTTTGCATATCCTAAAACCATGAGTAAAGATTCCATGTCATTTCATTTAGCATACATATCCTCATGATTGCATTGGAGGAGTAGAAGAGTGAGTAGTTTTGAATATTGATACTTTGTTGGAGCCATTGATGCATGTGCCAAGATAGAGCTAGTTTCCTTTTGAATCAAGTTTTTATTTCTCAATTATGCTTAGAAAGGTTGCATTCATATTCCATAATGCTTTAGTGATGTTATAGAACTTTGTGGAATGAGTTTAAATGGTTAGAAGTTAAGTTTGGTACAAACTCTAGCATAAAGTTTATATAGATTTGCATAACTTGTTAAATCTCGCAGAAAGTCCTAATTTCGAGTTTATGAAGTTGTTTTGATTGGCTAAAATGTTTAGAAAACTAGTATAGAGTATAGAAATGATGTTATGTTTGTGTATAGCTTGAAACTATATGTTTGGTGGACTTTTGAACCAAAGTTTCGAATCTGAATTTCAGACTTTCAGGCGTGCCAGTCGACTGGTTCAGTATCAGTCGACTGGCCTATCGAACAGTAGCTTCTGTTCGATGCATCAGTCGACTGCCAAGAGGCCAGTCGACTGGTGTCGCGCCCAGAAACTTTCTGTGGTCGATACCAGTCGACTGGTTAGATCGCAGTCGACTGGTACCCTTGCAGAGAAGTTCTATAGATGAAAAGAAGTGTGCCATTGTATCATGCATGACTATTAGAGTTAGAATATCATCCCTAGATGAATTTAAAAGAAAGAAAAAAAAAGAAGTTCCGCATTCTTAGTCGTGCATTAGAGTCAAGAAGTAGATAAAGTAACGATCCGTCAAAGGTAGAGAAGGCGGGTCGCTACAGACCGAGTCTTCCGGGGCGTCCCCAGCGTCCGGGGCGCCCCCAGGAGGCCTTTATAAGGGGCCTCGACCCCTCTGCTTCAGACAAGACTTCCAAGTACTGTTCTGATCATTTCGACCGACGACAACGTGCTAGAAACGAGGTTCTACGACCGGGAGGCTCCAGGAGGAGGTGCGCGGCACTTCGGAGGTCCAGATCGGCCGAGCTTCTGACTTTGTCTCGTTAGTTTGCTTTTTAATTACTGTACTTAAATTTCTATATTATTGCTTGTAATATTACACTGTAAGTCGGGTTTCTCCACCTCCGGAAAGTCCGGGAAGGAGACCAATAGTGGACGGGCGTTCCCGTGCATAGGCCTTGGATGTACTGACCCTGGGGGGTCGGGAACCAAGTAAAATCCGCTGTGTACCTGTGTTCGTTTTGTTTTTATTTTCCGCTGCACTAACGATCTGAATAGTTTTACGAACAAAGATTTCCGAAAGATTTTCGAACGGTCGATATTCACCCCCCTCTATCGACGGCACCGATCCTACAGGACCTCGGATATTTGGATTTCTCAAAGCTCAATATCAATAGTTAGAGTTGAGCTAGGAGATGGTATTTTTGGTGTCCAAACTTCTAATGATTATAAATTATGTTACAATAGGAGTTTTTCAGTTCTATCAGTGAGTTTTTACCAAAATCCACTGATGGACCTAGGATATTTGGATTTCTCAAAACCTAATATCAATAGTTAGAGTTGAGCTACGAGATGGTATTTTTGGTGTCCAATCTTCTAATCATTACAAAATATGTTGCAATAGGAGTTTTTTAGGTCTATCAGTGGGTTTTCACCAAAACCCACTGATGGACCTAGGATATTTGGATTTCTCAAAACTCAATATCAATAGTTAGAGTTGAGCTAGGAGATGGTATTTTTGGTGCCCAAACTTCTAATGATTATAAATTATGTTACAATAGGAGTTTTTTAGTTCTATCAGTGGGTTGTAACATAATTTATAATCATTAGAAGTTTTGACACCAAAAATACCATCTCCTAGCTCAACTCTAACTATTGATATTGAGTTTTGGGAAATCCAAATATCCTAGGTCCATCAGTGGGTTTTGGTTAAAACCCATTGATAGACCTAAAAAATTCCTATTGCAACATAATTTATAATCATTAGAAGTTTGGACACCAAAAATATCATCTCCTAGCTCAACTCTAACTATTGATATTGGGTTTTGAGAAATCTAAATATCCTTGGTCCATCAGTGGGTTTTGGTGAAAACACACTTATAGACCTAAAAAACTCTTATTACAACATAATTTATAATCATTAGAAGTTTGGACACCAAAAATATCATCTCCTAGAACTATTGATATTTTTATTTAATTTAATAAATCATGATTAAATAATATAAAAAATATTTTTAAAATAATTTTTTTTAAAAAATACCACCTCCTTGGGCCTGAATACAAATGTGTTCAGGCCCTCCTTCGGCCTGAACACATCTGTGTTCAGACCCTCTTAACGTGACTTTAGACCCTGCGTTTGAATCTGAAATTACGTGTTTTGATAGGTTTTTTTATATATTAATATATTTTTAAAATAGAAAAAAATTTGAGTCCACGTCAGGCCTGAAATTATCTAATTTCAGGGCCAACGTAGGCCTGAAATCAAAAATTTCAGGCCCACGCTGGGCCTGAAATATTTTTATTTCAGGCCCACGTTGGGCCTGAAATCTTTTGTTTCAGGCCCACGCTGGGCCTGAAATATTTTTATTTCAGGCCCACGCTGGGCTTGAAATCTTTTGTTTCAGGCCCACGTTGGCCTGAAATATTTTTATTTCCACTTGTTGTGATGATCACTACAGCTGCTGGTTGCCCTCAAGAATATCCTGTTTGTAATGTTGAGGCCGGAACATGTCTATTGGTAAGCTCTTCATTACTTGATTGACTAATGATTTCTAATGACTTAAAAGTTCCTTAGTTTTGAATTATTCTTTCCAAAATAATTACCTATAGTTGAAACTCCAAAATTATCTTGTGACTGCTTTTTCGACAAATTTATCAACTATAACATTGTTTTCTCGATTTGCAGAGCAAAGATAGTCCCGTATCGGTGAAGGCCTTCACTTGTTCCCCTGCAAAACCATTTTGGGCATATCTGGAGAAGACTGATTCATCCGCATTCAAACCATGAAGTTCTTAGTTTGAAATAAAAAATTTCAGGCTCACGCTGGGCCTGAAATATTTTTATTTCAGGCCCATGTTGGGCCTGAAGTTTTTTATTTCAGGCCTACGCTGGACTTGAAATATTTTTATTTCAGGCCCACGCTGGGCATGAAATCTTTTGTTTCAGGCCTACGCTGGCCTGAAATCTTTTAATTTCAGGCCCACGATGGGCCTGAAATTAAAAGATTTCAGGCCTTTCTAATTTCAGGTTTTTTTATATTTTAATATATTTATTAAATATTATTTAATATATTAATTTATATTAATCAAGTATAAAAAATTATCTTTTTATATTTTTGAAATCACGTCGGAAGAGATATTTTTTTAACTGAAATATTTTTGTTTTCTTTACCTTACTTTTTTTTAGCCAATTTCATAATATATTATTTTAAAATAAAAAGTCTGAAAAAACATATTCAGTTGTCTCAAAATTCGTTATTGAGAAAAAGAAAGAGAAAGACAGTACTTGGCGGGAGGGGTATAAGTGGAAGTTCACTAAAATGGGTGCACCCTTTCGAAAAAATGAAACCATGGTACGCCTTTTGGTAAATACCAATTTTTGGATACGCCCTTTGATAAATTGCCGATAATTCAACATATCCTCATTGCAGCTAGTTATATTTCTACATTTGTAATAATTACATGGACAATGTAATTTGACTCATTTATATAGTTTGGATGATACTTAGCGAATTCTACAAATTCTTCAACTCCATCAAAATATTCTTCAGTGATAAATTCATTTTCTAACTTCTTATATCTCCATACTTTATTCATATACATTGTAACTTAATAAGAAATAAATTTTGTAACATTATTAAAGATATAAAACTATGCATGCATATAATTTAAATTTATTTTTAAATAAATCATTAAAACTTAATACTATATATAAATAACCATTTATATCTAAAGCTGGTGTACAAAGAAGATTGTCTTTAAAAGTGTAAGAACACGCTAAATAGAGAAACATACAAATAAAACATTATTAAGTCAACAATCAAATTAAATAGAGGGGGTGCACAATAGACCCGACCCCGGGCCGGGTCCAGCCCGGACCCGGCCCGGAACCGACCCGGGTCAACGGGCCGATTGGCCCGTTGACCCGGTTCGCCGGGCCGAACCGGAACCGGCCCGGCAGGATGCCGGGCCGGTTCCGGTTCCAGGCCCCCGGAACCGCCGGTTCCAAAGGCACTGAACCGCCGGTTCAGTGCCGTTGGGCAGTTTTTGATTTTTTTTTTTTTTCGACGGATGAGATCATTTGACTGTTTTTTGATCAATGACTACGATTTAGTGACCGTTATGATCTGAACTCTATAAATAGGGAGCTCATTTCATCATTTTCACTCACAAAACAACTTCTCTTCTCTCAATCTCTCATTCTCAACTCTCTAACTCTCAACTTCTCTCCGCGTTCTTCATCGACGATAATGGAAGGAGGTCACGGAGCTTCATCATCTCGATCTCGGAGGGGAAAAGAAATTGCATACGAGGATCCCAACCTTCAAATTCAATCTTCCGATGATGAGACCAAGGCTCAGCCCCAACGCCCTCCGATCCCCGAAACGCAAGGAAGTACCGATGCGATTACTTCTAAGGTTCGAGATAATCCTCCTTTAAAATCGTCTATTTTCACTAAACATTTTGAGAAGGTCACACTTTCGTCGGGAGAAATGCGTGCAAAATGCAAGCATTATAATGCTTCCTACAAATTCCAAGCCGGCGGCGGCTATGGGTCGTTCAAACGACATGTAGAAACGAAGCACCCGACAAAATATGGGCTTGACCGCTCTCAAACACAATTATCTAGATTTTCTAGCGGTAGTAGTACTGATTCTGGTTTATTTTTATATTCAGATAATAAATTAAGAGAATCATTAGCTAAATTTGTTTCCGTAGAACATCTTTCTTTTAGTTTTGGAGCTAAATGCACATTTGAAGATTTGTGTAAAGAATCTCTTAATCCTGCTGCTAAACGTGTACCTAGGACTACACTAACTCGCACAATTAAAAGATTAGTAAAACAAGGAAAAAAGAATTTAATTGAAGAATTTAGTAAATTAAATAATAAAGTTTCTTTATGTTCCGATATTTGGAGTGATCATTGGCAAACTCATTCTTATATGGGTATAACATGCCATTGGATTGATAACTCTTGGATCCTTCAAAAGAGATTATTAGCTTCTAGAATTTTTGATGAATCACACACTGCTCATAACATTGCACAATTATTACACATAGTTTTAGAAGAATATGGATTGACTCATCAAATATTTTCAATATCATTAGACAATACTAGTTCTAATACCGCTTCAATAGATGAATTAAAATTTATTTGCCAACCTATCATTGGTGGTTTATTTTTTCATATTCGTTGTGTATGCCATATTTTAAACTTATGTGTTCAAGATGGATTAAAACTTTTATAAAATTATATTCAACCAATTAGAACCGCAATTTCATACTTATGGTCTCATCCATCTATGATGAAACAATGTGGTAGATTTTGTAAAGCTAATGGAATGCGACCAAAAAAATTTCCACGTGATGTTCCAACACGTTGGAATTCAACATATCAATTATTACAAGATTCTTTTCAATATAAAGATTTATTATGTTTATTTTTTGCACAAAATAGTAATACTAATATATATTTATTTTCACAACAATGGAATATTTGTAGTAGTATTTGTGAAATTTTAAAAGTTTTTAACGATGCAACTGAACAACTTTCTGCTGTTTATTATCCTACTGCTCATTTAATTTTAGTAAATTTTTGTAGTATAATATTAATATTAAATGAACATGTAAATGATGAAACTTTAACTTTATGTATAATAGCTATGAAAACTAAATGGGAAAAATATTTTTATTTAATTCCTGAAATTTATTTAATTGCATTTGCTTTAGATCCTAGATTTAAATTAGAAGTTTTACAAAAAATGTTAACTTTATATTATGACGCATTAATTCCTATTAAGGATTCTTCCTCTCCGGATCCAGCTAATATTGTATATAATATTAGAAATTATTTATATGATCTTTATAATCAATATTATGTTAAATATGGAATACAAACTAATATTTCTGAAACACAACAACCTACTACTACTAATTTAAAACTTACAAAAGCCCAACTTTTATTAAAAGAACGGACGAAACGTCCACGAGGATCCTCAAGTTCCACACAGGAACTTGAGAATTATTTTACGACTTCTTTTGATTTTAATGAAGCAGATAGCGAAGACTTCGACATCTTGAAGTGGTGGTCACAGAAGGCTCAAAGCTTTCCCGTTCTCTTCGTGATCGTAAAAGAAATTTTAGCTTCTCCAGTGTCGACTGTTGCTGTGGAGCATATGTTCAGTGCCGGCGGCAACATATTAGATGAACGACGATCAACCATGTCTCCCGACTCATTGGAAGCTCAAGCATTACTTGATGATTGGACGAGAGCCGAAAAGCGAATCCAAGGAATGCAACTTTCAGAAGACGAAGCCGAAGAATTTGATACCGAAGGAACAAATACAATGGGAACGGGAGGAAATGCAAGTGAGTGAGAAATGTAAAAATGTAAAAGGGTAAAAATGTAAAAGAACTACGTGGGCTTTGATTCCCCTATACCCTAAGGGGATACGTAGGCAACTTATATAAGTGCAAGCCCTTTTTTAATAAATTTTTTTTTATTTTATTTTTTAATTTTTAATTTTTTTAATATAATAATCTTGAACCATGCCGAACCGTGGCGAACCGTGAACCGGACCGTGAACCGGCGGTTCCGAACCGTGAACCGTAACCGTCTTGGGTGGTTAAGGTTAAGGGTCGACCTCCCAAGAACCGTCGAACCGGCGGTTCCGAACCGTGGTCGGGTCTAGTGCACAAGCAACATATATTTTTTACCACAAATAATAGAGATATGCAAGCACATATTGTGCCCCCGGCTGCTAAAACAGGGCTGCATGCCCAACCGCTCACAGTTGCACGATTGTTTGGCTAGGGCTAATGTCGCAACCGGATTTGGGACCTTGATGCGAGGTCGACACTCAACTCGTAGCTAGCTGGCGAAGGTTGAGAGGGTAGGGTTGAGTTTGCGGCAACTCCCCCATGGCTTCACTGCTCCCCAACCAAGTTCACAACCGACCAAGCCTGAGAGCCCGAGGTCGAGCTTAGGGGTTGACCTTGTGAGCTCAACGTGAGGGTGCATTCGGCCTCACAAACATAGTGCGAGGCACGACCGATCTCGCGAGCACAATGCGAGGTCTCGACCGACCTCACGAGCAGAGACCGAGGCCGTAACCGTCCTTGCGAGCACAGTGTGAGCCCATGACCGAGCTTGTGAGCACAGAGCGTCGGAGAGATGGGATGGGGAGAGGAGAGGGGAGAAGAGAGACAATTACCGTCTTGTTGGAGAAAGATGAGTTCGCTGGAGATTAAGACATTGGAGTGGGGAGAGCGAGATCGGTGAAAGTGGGAAAAAATCGAGAAATCCTAACCTAATATGATTCTGAATTGGCGACAAAAATTTAATTCCATTGCTAATTCAGCCATGAAAATCTAATTTCGTCACTAAATCAATGACAGAATTAATTTTCGTAGCTATATTAATGACCGAATTAAGTTCCATTGCTAAAATAGTGATGAAAATTTAATTCTGTCACTAAAATAATAATGAAAATTTAATTCCGTCGTTAATTTAAATATATTACATATGAGTTTCGATTAATAATGACTAATATTGCGGTGAAAATATAATTGTATCGCTAATTCAAATATCAAAATTATTTTCATCACTAATTAATGATGGAATTATATTTTGTCATTAATTGAGGATTTTCTTATAGTGTAATCGAATTTATTAAATTAAAAACACATTAATAATTTCCAATAACAATATATGCTTCATATATACTTTTATAGCATAAATGAAAAAGAATCAATCACATTTGGTAATGTGTTAAATAACTAATTTAAAAAATAATAAATAATTTTTTTTTACGTTCATTGCATTTGCCATATTTTAAATCTTAGCATAAAAGATAAGCTTTAAATAATATATGAAAACATCATACTAATTATAAATGAAATTAAATTTATTATTCAATGCTTTTAACTCATGATTTTAAAAACTTTTATAGAAAATTAAATGTTACATAAACAAAATATCTTTTTACATGTCATCGACCTAACCTATAAAAAATAATAGTTGGTAATATGTTTCAAGCTTATAATATTTTTTAATTTATTTTATATTTATACAAATAAAATTTCAATGTATCTCTGGTGTGGAGATCTAATATCTTCGTAGAAGTTTGAAATATAAAATCTATATCGTATTAAGTAATTTGTTTATATAATATCAAATTATCTATATGTATTAAAATGGTGATGTAATATTATAAATATAATAATATTAATATTTTAATTAATTAAATCTTATACTATTAATTATTTTTTTTTGAATTTTCCTTTTTTTGAGTTATTAAAGATTTTTTAAAAAAATTTAAAAAATTTATTTTTCTAATTTAAAATTATTATTATTTATTAATTTGGGCATATAATCGAGTATATCGGGTCGTGCTTAGGGATGACAATGGGTCGGGTTCGGGTCGGATTCTATATCCTCCGTATCCATACCTATCGAGTATCGGATATCCATCGGGTATACCCATACCCATTAAAGGATCGGATACCTTGTATACTAATAATTTTTTTATTTTCTGTCCAACTATATCATTGAACAAAAGTACATTATAATTAACATTAAAGTTAAAATAATATATATATCTATAATTTTAAAAATAGATTAAACATATATATAATCTTTTTCTAACATTAATACAAATTATTAGTAGGTTTTGATGGAAAAAATTTTTAATGTATATATGTATTTTTTATTTAATCGGGTATTCGGGTCGGATATCGGGTATTGGTAGTCCCTCCATATCCTCTTCCATTCGGGTCGGATGTCGAATTCTTCGTCGAATTCGGATGAAATTACCATCCGTAGTCGTGCTGAGAGGCCAGGCTTGAGTGGTACCCAAGCTGAGCGGCCGCTACGTTTTGACACAGACCCGTGAAAAAAAAAGTTATTAATACAGTCAGTAAGTAATTGATCATATGCAAAAGAAAAAAAAATTGTTATTTTTTATTTATTTAAATTTGTTAAGTGGTTGATTATATGCAAAATTTGGAATATCCAATACAGTGGCGTAGCATTTTACAGCATCCTTTCCTTATTCTTGGCCCTTTCCAATCGTCGTCCGCTTGCCGGATTTAAAAAGTGGCCTCCCAACGACCGAATCACAACCCCAATTAACCAGACAGAGACCGGAGATAGAGAAAGAGAGACTAGAAATGGAGAAGGCAATCGACAGGCAAATGGTTCTTCTCCATCATCTTCAACCTTCTCCTGCCGTCCAACCTGCGATCCTCTCGGTAACCATTCTATCTGATCTAGATCATGAAGATTAGGGTTTCTACTGTTCCAAATGGCACCCCTGTCTTGTGTAGTATTGACATTTTTCTTTCGTCTTTGTTTTATTGATAAGACTGGGGTTTGTGCGGCCGATGCCAATGCCGCAATGTGTCAGGGTTCTTCCTCTGGGGACGACGTGGTTATCGTGGCGTAAGTGGTACCTTTTTTTAGAGTTTGGTTTTCTTGGTTAGTATTTCTTTTCCTACTGCACTTAATGGTCACTTAGTTCCAAATAATGGTGCACGCTTACTGGAAGAAATACAGGAAAAAAAATGCCAAATTGAAGCGATAGTGAGAGAACACAAACGAGCAACGCAGCATAGAAAATGATCGTATTACATAAATTAGAAACATCACCTAGGACTGAGAATATCAAAAGCCAATTTGCACAACAATTGTGTGAGGACGAGTGAGGGAAGTATTGAATCCATTGCTTGCATTAGCGAACCAAATTTCATTTGTTGCGCACTTCCATGCAGTCATGAATTTAGTGTTGGACCATGTCTAGTTTATTAAATGATCCTTAGGATTTCAGGGAAAATCCAAAAGAGGAGGTTGAAATATATGGATATAAAAGTATGAAGTATCTTTATTCAGGGCACTAATGGGAGATTCACCATGTTGTTCTAATTGGAAAAATTATAATATTTCACTATTTCAGAAAAGAATACAACTTTGAAGCCAGGGCATATGATTAAAGGTAATTGTAGTTTCCTTTGATCTCAACTCTATGATTTAAAATTACTAAAATTCAAAACTACTTGAAACTGAGTATAGTGTCCTACCAACATTCAACACCTTTTGGCATGCTACAAACTATGTTATTTTTTTTTTTCTTATTCTTTTTTTTTTCACCTCCCTTCTTCTCCATTCAATTTTCTATTAGCATCATATGCCGAAACATTAAAATATGGCACCGAAATAGTACAATCCAACTTGATGTTCAAACTCCAACACAACTTGAAATATTAAACCTTGCTCAATCCTTTGCCTAATTTCCAAACCACTACATCTAATATCTATCCTTAGAAATTTCCAACTTGATGTTCAAACTCCAACACAACTTGAAATATTAAACCTTGCTCAATCCTTTGCCTAATTTCCAAACCACTACATCTACTATCTATCCTTAGAAATTTTAATCACACGAGATATTAGCTCGAGGGAAATAATTTGTTGGAAATTATTTTCATAATCAATTGATTGAATAGGGCATTGAATGCCTATTTTACATAGAGGTGTTAGATTGGTTTTCTTATGGTAGGGTAGGCCAACTCGCCAAAAACCCATCATTTGACAAATCGAGATAGGACCTACTCGCCAGCTTGGCGGGTTGGGAAATCCCCAACCCAGCACAACCCAAGGTGGGTTGTAGGTTAGGAGGCCCAAAAGCCCACCAAAAAAATTAAAAAATATAGAACAGGTTGAAAATTTTAAGTTTGGGTTGCTGATTATACGGGTCAGTCCACTAGCCCATTAAGTTTTCTACTTTAGTTTTAAGATTTGATTTTTTTTTTCTTCTCAACCTATGGGGAAACCCGAGCTGGTCACGGGTTGGCCTGCTCGGGCCCACAACTGGCACGGGTTGGCCGTTTAGGCCTACTTTTAAACGAGTTGATAATGTTTCAACCCAAACTGCTTAAATTGTTTGGCATGGCGGGCAACCCAACGGACCCTTGACAACTCTAATTTTACAAGTAGACTATCATAATTTTTTTTTTCACATGAATGAGAAATTAATATATGAGATTATTTGAGTTATAAAGGGTTGGACAAATTAAATTAGTTAAAAACACTGGCTTGTAGACGAGTGAGGTTCGTAAATACTAACTTGGACTATGCGTAAGTATTAATTTTCATAGGATCAGGGGTGTAAAGTTGATGGATAAATTGAAATTGACAAATGCAAAAAACTACTCTGTGAAAGAGATTAGTATGAATGAGATTTAATTAAACTCAATTATTCATTTAAAATCAATACATTTGATTTATTAATTAAAAAGTTAATTAATTATATTAATTAAAATAAGAAAATGTTTCTTAAAAAGATGCACTCTTAAATAGTGCTTTTTTTCTCTTAGAGGAAACCCTTCATTCCTATAGTCAGTTCACTTAATTCTTAAATTGTAATTTCTCTAGTTTTTTTATCTCCCTCTTTTTCTAAAGAATCTTAATGCTTTGAAAGTTCAACAAACCTAGAAAGTTAGAGTGCTCGATCAGGTTGATCTATTACGTGACCATCTCCTCTGAGTTTTGATATATTGATTTAGAAAAACTCTCCATGATTTTAGGTTTCATTGCTCGGAGACTTAGGCTTTATTTTGGGTCGCATCCTCACTTAACTAGGGGCCTTAGGGAGATTAGTCAAGAATTATTGAGCTAAGTAAATATGACATTCAACACTAACTCCGAACCAAGGTTCTAAAATTTGCTAGGCGCTAGTCGGGAGCTAGACCAGCGCCTAGGCCGCTTAGGCGGGGATTAATCGGCACTAGGCGGATTAATCGGTATCAACATAAATTACATAATTAATATTATAACATAATAAATCACATATTATAATTCCAAGTCCAACACAATAACATCAAATTTAAAATTAGTTTAAACTTCAAAATTGCATAACTAATAAAATATCATAGTCACTCAAAACACAAACTCAAATTTAAATGGGTTCAAACTTCAACATTACACTAATAGAATTTATTCTACTTCTTCTTCTCCATAATTTTCAACAACTTGGTCTTATCAGACACAAACTCAATATCATCATTATGTTCCTCCTCTTCTTCTTCAGATTCAAAATCATCTTCATGAAGTTCTCTTACTCTAGAGCTTCTTCGAGGTTGTAGATTTTCATCTGCTCCACTTGCTTCATCAACCAGTTGTCATGTGAGTCCAGAACCTAGTTCAACTTCATCATCTTCCCCACCATCCACAATCTAACCTTGTGCATTTGAAGCATCTTTTGCAAGAAGGACATCGACATTTCTTTCTTTTTCTCTTTTTTGTTTGTTCAACAATCTAGCATTAAATTGGACAAATACTAGATTGTTTAATCTGTTGACATCCAACCTGTTTCTTTTCTTTGTGTGAATCTAAAAAAAAGAGTAAATATTAAAATTAGTAACATGAATATATACTTGACTTTAATTAAAGAATAAAGACTTAAAGTTTAAAACTTACTCCTTTAAATGTACTCCAATTTATTTCACACCCAGATGCACTTGTAGTTAATGAAAGTATCCTCAATGCCACTCTTAGCAAGTTAGGTATGTGAGCGCCGTATGTACTTCACCATGCACATGGATTAAATGTATCATCATTTTTTTCACATGCTTTTGCTGCCAGTGATTTTCCAAATAACCCAGTCTTGTCTCTATATTTTGCAAATTCCTTGTAATTGTATCTTGTAGATCCAACTCATTCGCATGCAAAATTTCTATACATTCAAAAATCCCCATCGCAACCTCCTCATAAAGAGCAATAGAACTATCTTCATAGTAAAAATAGGGATTCAACAAAAAAGCAGTGGTATGCAATGATGTATCAAGTCTATTCTTCATTTTTGACTCAATAATTGCTATGATAGGTTGATAATTTGATTCCACGTTGTTCAGGGCAACCTTGATATCTTCTTTAGCTTGAAGAAGCTACCCATATAGAAACCCCATCGATGGCTTTCTATCTCCATCTACCAATCGAAGAACTCTAACCAAAGGAGCAAATATTTTCAAACAAAGTGTCACACCATTCCAAAAACTCATGCTCATCACAGTAGAGTAAGCCAATTTCCCTTTATTTGTCTTTGACCATTTACATGTCTCCCACATATCACTTGTAAACATGACCCTTAAACTTGCTTTTTTTTCAATCAAACTTTGCAATGTGAGAAAATTTGATGCAAACCTAGTAATTCTTGGTCGGACTATATCTCTTTTTTTCGTGAAACTTCTTATCAATGACAAAGTCTTATGGTGAGCATAAATGAAAATAGTAAAAGATTTGGGTTGGTCAATAACCTTTTTATATCCTGGAAGTTTGCCAATACTTTCAAGCATGAGATCAACAGTGTGAGTTGCATATGAACTCCAAAAGATACCAGGTCGCTTTTCTTTCATCAATTTAGCTGCAGCCATATTGTTGGTGGCATTGTCTGTTATAATCTGAACAATATTCTGAGCTCCTACTTGTTCAATACACTTGTCAACATACTCAAAAATAAGTTCAGCTGCATGTGCCTCATCTGAAGACTACTTGGACTCTAAAAATGTAGTACCTTCCTTGCAATTAACACACAAATTTAAGATACTTCTTCTTTTTCTATCACTCCATGCATCTGCCATGATCGAGCATCCATTCTTTGCCCATTCTTCTTCATGTTTCTTCAGCAGTTGTTTTGTTCTTTCAACTTCGGCTTTTAACAGTGGTTCCCTTAGTTGATATTGAGTTGGAGGCTTGAATCCTAGTCCAAATTGACCCACTGCTTCCATTAGTTGCTTGAAGCTATCATTATCAACGGCATTGAATGGGATTCCATTTTCATAAACCAATCTCCCAACATATTGTTGAACTTGTTGAGTTCTCTCCTTGAAAAGAGCCTCATTTATATTTTTTTGGCGAAGCACTTTACTCCCACTTGAACTTATATTTTCTGGAGAATTGCTGATGCAAATCTATCTATGGGGCCAAGAGGAAGAGGTTTTTTTAGATGGATCCCCTTCAATTTCAGAACCTTCTTCTTCATCAGGAGAAATAGTCACCTCTGTACAACTTTGTTCTTCCATTATTTTGTTCTTCTTTCTCTTCCTCCCTTCTAAAATAGCCTGTTTGCACTTGTTTTTATCTTCTTGAGATGCTTTTCGACAACCAGATACATTTTCAAGTATATTTCCAATGTGCTCCTTAATCCTGTATACTCCTCCCGACATTATTTTTCCACACAACTTGCATTTAATTTTGTCGAGGTTCTTAGGATCAATCAACATCCCAAACTCCCATCCAATATCATTTGACTTTCTTCTAAGAATCCCAGATTCAGGTTGAGTAACTGATGGTGTCGAAGATGGATTACTTGCCATTGTAGAGCAGAAATAACCTGAAAAATAATTTAAAAACAAATTTAAGAATTTAAGAATCATTAATAAATTATAAAAAATTAAAAAATGATATATAAAATATAAAATTTTAAATATAAATTTTAAATATAATTTTTTGAATAAGAATATGATTTATAATTAATAAATATGATTTATAATTTAAAATTTCTATTTATTTAAGGAAATGTTTAAAATTTTAAATAAAATAAAATAATAAAATTAAAAAAAAAAAACAGCGTCGGCGAGGCCAATGTCGGCGCCGCCGGACGCGTCGCGGGAAGCGTTCGGTGGTGCCGGCAGCGTCGTCTGAGACTTTCGGCGGTGCCGGTGACATGTTCGGCGGCGCTGGACGCTTCCCGTGACGTGTCCAGCGGCGCCGAAAGCGCCGCGGGACGCTTCGGGCGCGCTGGGCGCGTCGCTGGAGCCATCCGACACTTCCGGAAGACTCCTGCGACCTTCCGGCGCTGCCGGAAACGTCCCTCGACGCTGAAAGCGTAAAAAAAAACTAAACTGTAAACACATACCTGCGGCACGCGATACCAGAGGAGACAGTGGCGAGCGAGACCGGAGGAGGCAACGGCGACGGCGAGCGATTCCAGAGGAGGTGACGAAGGTGTGGGAGGTGGCAGATGAATCCACAACAGGATGTTTAGGGTTTAAAAAAAAAAGAAACAAATTGCGATCCCGCAAACCACGCGACCACGCGACGCTTCGACTTCGTCGCGTCGCGCCGCCTAGGCGCCGCATAGGGCGCCTAGGCAGACCCTCCGCCTAGCCTGGCCGCGGTCGGTTGGCATCGAGCGGCTAGGCGGGGGCTAGGCGCCCGCCTAGCCCGAAATAAATTTAGTTCACTGCTCCGAACAACAATCAAAGCCCAAGCTTTGCTGACTTCTAGGATGAAACCACCTGCCACATGGAAGAAGAGCCTTGGAAGATCTTTGTAGACGAACCCTTTACCAGTGAGAGGAGTTGAATTGGGATCGTGTTAATCTCACCTCATGCCAATGAAGTGAAACTAGCTATCCAACTTGGATCAGGGCCTTTAATAATGAGGTTAAGCACTACAATCAAGTTACTTAGAGGTATGCTTTGACTCTTAGTTGTTAACCAACCAAGTCAACAATCTTATGAAGTTAACCCAATTAGTGGCCAACCAAGAATTTGCCAAAACATATGAACGAACTAAGGACTTTGCCGAGGTCATCTTTAGGCAAATCCCAAGGGAGGAAAATTATAAAGCTGATGAACTCGCGTAAATGGCTAACTCTCTTGCTAGTTGGTCGATTCAAATTCAAGAGGTTATCACATAGATCGCGCTCATCTCATAGGTTAGGTGCTTATTTGTGCAAGAGCAGCCTAGCTAGAGAGTTGTGTTATCCCCCTTCGAGGGGCCGAGCTTCCATAAGATTTGCTTAAACCCAAGTTGCTAAGAGGAAAACTTTCCTTTTTGTGATCATCAATAGGGTCCTCTATCAATTATGTTCCTAATTCCATTCATGAAGGTTGAAATGGTAACCTCATAGGTGGTAGGGCCCCTTTCGGAAGGATTGTTGGCTAGGTATTTTTGTCCCACCATGGAAGAGGATGTTGCCCATCTAGTCAATCCTTGCTTGAATTACCAAAAACATACTTTAGAGATGACCTACTGAGTTAATGAAGGTGATCCCATGCTTACAATAGAAGTCGAAGTTTGGAATCGGGGCACCGTATCATGGGAGTATAACCGCCAAGTGACGCTTCGAATTTTGCCACATTCGCCTGCTGCTTCAGAAAAAATTAAGCCTTGTAGGAGAATGCCACGTGGCAGGAAGGGATGAGCTAGTATTTATGGGGACCAGACATGGAAATCATTACAGCTGTATAAACCGACGCGTGCGTCATTCTGGAGTCTTGCCCCTTTCGAGGTACAAGGATGACTTCTTCAGTACCGAATACCTGATGACGATGTCATCACTAAAAAAAATCCGATCGGATGTTACAAAACTATAGGGTCCAGTCAGTTGGACTCAACGCCTTCTTTGACTAGACTCGAGGGGGAAGACTTGTGATCCGGGTAGTTTCGCTGACCCTCGTCCTTGTGTAAAAGTCAACATGGCTAGTTGAAGTGGAGGTCGCAGACGAGAGAAGAGTCGTTGCAGGATAGGCTCACTACGCCTTTCGTAAATCCGATCTAGCCTAGGAATATCCCTTATTGGTCCTATTGGATGGTCAAGTCGAATCTATGCCGGAAGGGACCCGGGTCAACCTCAAGTGTTTTCCTCTAAATGTGCATAGTCGAGCAGATCTCAGCATGAAGAAAGCTGAGTGAGTCTCGATAAAGAGGGGGGGGGGGGCATCCAGTGTAGGGATGACAATGGGTCGAATTCGGGTCGGATTCTATATCCTCCGTACCCATACCCATCGGTTATCGGATATCCATCGGGTATATCCATACCCATTAAAGGATCGGATATCTTGTATACTAATAATTTTTTTTCTTTCTGTCCAACTATATCATTGAACAAAAGTACATTATAATTAACATTAAATTTAAAAAAATGTATATCTATAATTTAAAAATAGATTAAGCATATATGTAATTTATTTCTAACATTAATACAAATTATTAGTAGGTTTTTGGGGAAAAAATCTTTAATGTATATATGCATTTTT
>JAGFNQ010005284.1:196698-231496 GCA_024364735.1 Boesenbergia rotunda
AACTTGGTGTTAGAGCCTCACTTTTAACCTCCTTGTTTATCATTCCTCTTTCCATCGCTAAAATCCCCTTTCCTAGGAGTGTTGGCTTTGCATCTCCTTTGCATCGTATCTCTTGTGTGAAGCAACATAGCTCAAAGCTCATTGTCTATGTTGCATTGGCAGAGTCTTCATCCTATCTTTGACTGTATGTTGCGTCAATAGTATCTTGTTGCAATGCACCATGCCATAGTATCTTAAGCAACGATAGTCACAACTATTGTTTGAAATTCATTTTGTATCTAAGTGATTGTATAGGGGCATGGATGTGATATTATATGAGTAGACTAATGTAAATCAATTTCTATTAATGTCTAAAATTCTACCGATTAATTTAGCAAAGGAGTACCAAATTTTTGCCAACCATATAACTTTGAGTATAGCACTCGCTAAGAAAAGATGCAGAATGAATTTGTTAATTAATTGTAATATTGGTTGCAAACTGATACTAGATTTTGTTGCCAATTCAGTTTTTTGCTTAACTGATGGCATTGGGAGTTCTCAGTTTTCTTCATTTATGGTATTTTGTTTTGTTCATCATCAGTTTGTTAATTTTTAATGCACGACAGTGCTTGCCGAACTCCCATTTGCAAGTCCAGGAAAGGGGGTTTGAAGGATACATACCCTGATGATCTTCTAGCACCTGTTCTTAAGGTTATATATTTTCTCAACATTTTTGTCATTGCCAGTTTAACTGCAGAATGCAATGTTTTGTAAATACAGACAAATTACATAGACACTTCCATTTTCTCTTTCATTGGTTATGTTGATGGGTAGTTTGGCATTTGCCATATGCAGGCATTGTTGGATAGGACCCAATTGCACCCAAATGAGGTCCGTGATATTGTTGTTGGTACAGTCTTGGCACCTGGATCTCAAAGGGCAATTGAGTGCAGGATGGCAGCGTTTTATGCTGGATTTCCAGGTTGTTTGACTTGCCTAAGATCTTCAGTGGTCTTGCATACCTAATAAATCTTTCCTTAACATTTCTGTTTAATGGGGAAAAAAAGCAGCTACTGTTCCTATAAGAACGGTCAACAGACAGTGTTCCTCTGGTCTCCAGGCTGTTGCTGATGTTGCAGCTTATATAAAGGCTGGTTTTTATGATATTGGTTAGTCTAACTATGCTTTGCTTGGTTCTAAATGTTTCTGGATAATCTTGATCCTTATCTGATCTGCGTTGTATAGGCATTGGTGCGGGGTTGGAGTCAATGTCTACAGATCCAGTCAAATGGGATTGGCCTCATAACCCCAAAGTACCAACTATGCTATCATTTGATTTCAATTTTCTTTATTTGTATGTCTCATTAGATGAGCAAAAATTGATATTATGAATGAACACAAGAATTATACATTTAAATAATACAGGCATTGATGTTTGCTCAAGCACGAGACTGTCTACTTCCAATGGGCATTACATCAGAGAATGTGGCTCAGCAATATGGCATAACAAGAGAGGAGCAAGATCAGGCTGCTGTAGGTTTTTTGTCTATATTGTTTTTAACCTTCCAACAATCATCATGTGCTATTTTCTTCAATTCTTGATGCATTTCTATTTTAGGTTGAATCTCATAGGAAAGCAGCTGCAGCAAATGCTGCTGGAAAATTTAAAGAAGAGATAGTTCCTGTTGTTACCAAGGTCAAAGAAGTAAAATTTTTCTGTCATTTATGATCTTATTTGTAATAGTTTTGAATTGCCTGTTCCTTAAAAGATTGACCATAACGATTCAGGGAAGAAAATCATTAGAGGAAATTCACATTCCAACAGAAGTGACCATTTGTTGATTTTTTCTCAAGATTGTTATTCCTTGACAACTATCAAATTCTTTTTGGAAATATTCTTGAGAAAATAAGTTGTAACCAAGAGACAAGTCTGATAAAATTCCTGAGACAAGTCTGATAAAATTCCTTTTTCTCCAAACTCTGGAAGATATATTCAGCTGTGTCTCTACGTTATTGATTTTCACCTATTCTAAACTTTGATCCTGCTTCGACCTATTAAAGATTGTAGATCCAAATTCTAGAGAGTCCAAGCAAGCCATAATTACTACAGATGATGGTATACGTCCAGACACATCCATGTCAGTTCTCACAAAACTTAAACCGGCTTTTAAGAAGGATGGAACCACAACAGCTGGTATTATAGAAGAATTTACTTCTGGATTTCGTTTATGTGACAGACTGCCTGCTTGTGTATCAATGGTATTTGTAAATTTCACTTTCCCAGGTAATTCTAGTCAGATCAGTGATGGTGCTGGAGCAGTCCTCCTCATGAGAAGAGAGATAGCAATGAAAAAGGGGCTCCCAATAGTCGGTGTATTCAGGTTTGTTATGTGTTTTGTTCAAATTTTCGACTTTTATCATCCTATGATTTGTTTGGCTATATAAATTATCTAATAGCCCAGCAGAATAAAAGGTAAGTCAGTCCTGATTTTTGAACATTTTATCTTGACTTGTGAACTTTTGATGGTGCCTATTTTTATATCACCACCACCATGCAATGAAGGATTGGGTCAATGGTGCCCCAATGGGCCGGTGCAGTTGGTTCATGCAAGGATGTTGCTCCCAATAGGCCTGGGTTGATTCCCAGTAGGTGCAAAATGCCCCGCTAGTTGTCTCAACTCCTCCTTGCATGTGTTGCCGTTGCTAGGCAAAATCTTCCATGATTTACCTCCCTCCTAGATAGTGAGGAGCTACCTTGGAGGGGCCGCCGAGGTGTCGAGGTGACAATTTCATCTTTTACTGCAAATTGGGTCAATGACCTTTTTGGTTTCTCTCCTTGTATGAGTCTATATGCACAAAGATCACCCGAGCATGCTTTCATTACTATTCTAAGAACTAGTAAAATGGATCGATGCAGTGATAATGAGTATAGAAATCTATATTTAAACATTAAAGATCCTTAGTCATCATAATGTTGTCAAGTGGATTTTTTCTAATTGATGCAGCTTTCTTTTTCATCTTTTTTAAATAAGCATATGAACAACTCTGCAGCATCAAGCTAAAAGTGCATCGAATTATTTCTTCAACATGTAACTATGCTTGATAAGAAGGGAAGTCATGAGTTCGAGTCGCGAAAACAATCTCTTGCCAAATGTTAGGTAAGGATTTACCCAATGTGATCCGACCATTCCTTGAAACCCCCATTGGCTAGAGTTTCGTGCACCAACCTAATTTTTTTACTATGCTTGGTGATTGTAGATTATACAAATAGTATATTATGCGAAAAGTCAATGCCGTAAGTACATTTGTTGCAAAATCTATCATGACAGTCGGAGTGAATATTTGTAGATAACAAACTATTTTCCTTGTGGTCTGACCTCCTTGTAATGTACAAATAGGAGTTTTGTTGCAGTTGGGGTAGAACCTAGTGTCATGGGAGTTGGCCCTGCTGTTGCAATCCCCGCTGCAGTTGAGGCTGCTGGTCTTCAGCTCAATGACATTGATCTCTTCGAAATCAATGAGGTAGATATTCCACTCTTTCTGTTATAAACTCCATGACGAGAATGCAAACACATACAATTTAGTTCTTTTTTTTTCAGGCTTTTGCTTCCCAGTATGTATATTGCTGCAAAAAACTAGGCTTAGACCCTGAGAAAGTAAACGTCAATGGGGGAGCTATGGCTCTTGGACATCCTTTAGGTGCTACAGGTATTTGCATAAGCCTATGCCCCCTTTCAATTGTTTTCTCATGATCGCTGTTGCTTCAACAATGAGCTATCCTAATTGAGTCTTGTAGAGTTATTTTATATGAAATCAAGTCTATGTTGTATGCATAATTAGTTTGTATATTTCGATAAAACCACCCACATAGTTTAAACGTTCAGATATCTTGATTGGATCTGAAAGTTTTCTTTTATGTTGTCCTTATCAAATTTTGGTTATGAGAAATCCAAAGTGATTGATTCCTTTACCTTTTTGTAAGGTGCCCGTAGTGTAAGTACTCTTTTGTACGAAATGAAGCGACGTGGCAGCCGGTTTGGGGTCATTTCCATGTGCATAGGTGACGTCCTCTCACATTGTCCATTCTCGTCTGTTTTGTGGTAAACAATCTAATTTTGTTACTTGATAATGTTGTAGGTTCTGGTATGGGAGCTGCTGCTGTGTTTGAGCGTGATTATGATTAAATTTGGCATACATGATAATTGTGACAACTTGTTTGCTTATTTCATCTTGCTTTTTCATTCAAGATTCTGAACTTGTATTGGATAGAAGGGAGATTAGGATGGTGACTGGCTTGAAATGATAACAATCCTACCATTTGAGACATTAATAATTAAATTCAAATTGTGTTTCTTCTACACAAAAGCACCTCAGTTTTCAAGTGTATTTTGTTTACAAGTTGAGAGAGATCATATATGTCGTGATACACCACTTGATGTGCTCTAATTCATTGAGCATATGTAGTTAACCACCTTAGTGAATATTACTATAATGTAAAGTAATTGAGAAAACTAACCTTCTATTTTGTTTACAAGTGGAGAACTTGCCGTGTAGGGACTATCAAAATTGTGGTTTCAAATTAACCTTGATGACTTATAATGTAATTGTTAGTCGGATAGGGTATCATGATTATATTTTTTAATAAGAGCAATGATAGAAAAAGTAAAAATGGAAGAGTGAAAGTAAAGTGAATGACCTGACACTTTATATGCACACGTTCGATTATCGCTTGGACACCATCGGCAGCCTTTGTCCGCCGTCCCGAATCAAACTATACCCTGGGGGGCACAGTGAACCCGTCGGAGATCGTTGCATGTAAAATGTCACGTCATTTACTTTACCTTTCACTCTTTCATTTTTACTTTCCTTATCATTTTTTTAAATAATAAGTAAGAAATTTAAAATTTAAAACTAACTATGGTATATTATTAAAAACATTTCCTGCAAACATTAGAATGCCTATTATGAGCATAAAATATGTTTTTTCCCGTACGCATCATGACCCTGTTAAAAAGATTCAATTTGACAACTACTTTTAAAAGGATTCCACTATTGGTTGTGACATATACAGTCTTCTACTTATCAGGAACAATAAGTTCTTTATCAATTATTTCTTCATCTCCATAAAACCAATGTATATTAATAATGATCCCATGTTTAAGCATCAGAGACAATAAAATTGCCTATATAAAAAAAAACATCGAACTTGGGATGACTGTTCGATTCCAAAAATTTTTTTCAATGGTCATCAAAATAAATCATCAAAAAACGCTTATGATAGACTGTCAAAAAATTCAATATTACACTGTTACGTGCCCCCATTTGAAAAGAAAATAATTACCAATGAGAGGCGCATTAAATTGAAAAATAATTGCTTTTAAGAAAATGATAAACCAGTAACAAATCTATAAAAAAAAATAATTAACGAGGTTTTTCTAAACAACCTCGGGCGATTAGCTCGGCCTCACGAAAGTTTCCCACCGACCGCTAGGGTAAATCGGAAAACGCACGCAGTGGGCGGTCTAGAAGCCCAGCGTCCCAGGGTTCACGTCCCATTTGGAGGAAAAATTTCTACAAATGCGCCGTAACTGAGGATCGAACCGCGGATGCATAAAAAAGTGACTAGTGACTCTATCACTGCACCATAACTCCGGAGGAAATAACAAACATATAAGAGATCCTATAGAAACTAGGTAATAATATAAAATATGTTTTTTACCAGTCATGCCCAATGTATATATGTTCTTTAATTCTTAACCATATGCTTGTTTTCTTATGTCCTTATGTGGAAACATAGTGTTCAGTGTACTAGGGATGATTCTGGTAAATATGGCCTCACACTTTATACTCATTTTGTTTATGCTGAATAAACAAACATTCCTACGTTTGCTTAATCAGTTCTTGCTAAATAGTTAACTTGGTTAATGCAAATTAAGCACAACGGAAACCAAAGAGTAAAAATGCAAATACAAAGGACAAGCATCACTAAAAACAACCAGCACTAATTTAAGGATGAAAAAAATTAGTTGCAAATTAGAAACGACATTAACGACAAAATATGCTTCATAGCTAATTAGCAATGAAGTTTATAACAAAAAAAATGTCCCTAAATTGGCACCAAATATATTTTGTCACCAAATTCATCAATAAAAATCACCGACAAATTTAAAAATCAGTCCAGATTTCAAATTTGGCAATGAATCCCAGATTCATCGCCAAATTTAGATCTTCACCAAATTTAAAATTGGCCAGGATCTCGATGAATCAAGATTTGTCGCCAAATTTAATGATTATCACCAAATTTCAATATCGGCCAGGATCTCAAATTTGGCAATGAATTTGCGACGAATTTTGGATTTGTTACCAATTTGGAAAATTTATGACGAATCATGGATTCGTTGTCAATTTGGAGACGAATCTAGGATTTGTCTCCAGATTTATAGATCTTCGCTAAATCCTATCGTACTTTGTTGACATGCGGGATTTCAAATTTTATGACGAATTTTGGTTTCGTCGATGATATGTTGATGAATCAATATTTCGTTGCTAATTTGGTGACGAATCTGTGATTCATCGCCAAATTGGCAATGAACTTGGTGACAAATTAGTATTCGTCGCAAAAAGCCCTAACTTAACTCGAACCTCTCGATCTCCCCAAAACCCTCGATCCCCCTTGGTGACGTGACAAAATTCGTCCCCCTCCTTTGGCGACTAGTTTACCCTTCCCCCTCCCTCTTTGGCGACAACAACAACCAGTTGATACACCCCATCTTTGGTGACAACGACGACCGGTTGATCCACCCCCTTTTTGGTGACGACGACGACTAGAATAAACTTCTCTCTTGCCCCTCTCCTTTCCCATACACTTACAAGTCCGTTCTGGCTATAGTGAGGTATGGTGGCCGCTAGCCATGTTGGCGAGGCCAGGCGCGACCTCTAGCTTCACTTTGTTGGGGTTTAGGCTAAAAGTTACATATGTTTTACGATCAAACACATAGAGGAAGCGAAAATAATTTTCTTGAAAGGATTATGTGGATCTCAAAATGACAAAACCATACATTGGAAGACATAATCATAGGTCAAAATAAGTTTACGAGTAATTCCTTTTTATGACGTTTAAAGGAAAAAACATCAACTAGTAAGCCTCACAAAATTTGCCTCTATTAGTGTCAACGCTGAGTTGTCTTAAGACAACTTTGGTACTATCCAAATCAAGAAGATGACACTAGAGAAGAGAGGGCCACGACATCAAGGTGAAACCGATGGCAAGAGGGGGGACTAGCCAAACTTTTTGGGTGGTGGAAGAGGGAAGCCTTCACGAGGGAGCTAACGACACAAAGTTTGGCTTACTAACAGTTACAGTTGGTGACATAAGGTGGGCAATGGCACTAAGGGGGGGGGGGGGTGACTTTGATTTGGGGCGGCAACACAACAAGAGGAGAGGAGAAATAAAACTCTCAATTTTTTTTTAAATTTTTGTTCCATAGAGATGTCTTTTTATAATTCCTTAAGGGTTGAGGAACAAGCCAAAGCCCAAGCACATATGTAAGCTCGAATCACCTACAAATAGTATGAATAAAAATCCAAACTCATGCTATATGAGTAGACCCAACTTTCCTATAAGGGGTGTGCCCCATAACGCTTTTGATGCGACAAATACTTTCTATATTTACCCTTTGCCTAGTCTAACCAAACTTAATCTCTCTCTTACAGAATATTATTGTCTCACTTATTTTTATGTCTTTAGATATACTTGTAGTGCTTATGACCCAATAAATTCCTGATTATATTGGTCATTCATAATTTGTAGGTCGGGGCAGGATAGAGGAGGGGGGGGGGGGGGTGAATAGCCTTGCAAATTCAAACTTGATCTTTTGTAGTTTTTTAACAAAGATAGACATATTAGTTAAGCAATAAAAATTATCAGAAACATTAACAACAAAAAGAAGAGATTCAGATTTACTTGGTTGCAACCGGAGAGGTTGCTAAATCCAAGGCATTTGAAAAACTCCATTAGAATTCTGTTTTTATGTAGGTGGAGAAGTCTTTTACAATCTTTGGAAAGCTTATACAAGAGTTAGGAAATTGAATACTAGTTCTTGTTTTATAATCCTAGCTCTAGTATGTTATTTATTGCCGAAAATCATAAGTTACCGTTGTACTGACGTAGCATTGAGATGCCTTAGTTGTGATCTGAGGCACCTTAATTGGATAAGTTTTATCCATGATAGCCAACGTTGTTAACTTTGGATAAATTTTGATCTGAGGTGCCTCAATTCCGACCCGAGGCACCTTAGTCCGACTTGAGGCACCTCGGGTTTAAGTTGAGATGACTCGGGTTCAAACTAGGTCGCCTCAGTTTTCGAATTTAGCGAAGCTAATTTTGCTAATCTGAGGCTCCTTCAAAAGCATCGGAGGCACCTCAGTTGATTTTTGGTCAAAGTCAACTTTCAAGTTGACTTTCTTCCATCTTTGTCCGTTTGGGTGATTTTTGACCCTCCAAAGTTGATCTCACCTGAACCCAACTCTAGTCTTTTCCTCGATCAGGCTTCCTCCCCGGCTTCTCATCCATTCGATGTCACTTATATCCTTCTCATCCACCGGTGTACTCTTCCGTAGCACTGAGTCCATCGGCTCCCTTCCTGTGCCATCCTTCTTGCTTGCTGCATCTTCCGCTCGACTTCTTATACTCTTAAGCTCTTGTACACTTAGACACAAGGATCAAACAAATCAAGACCTAACTTGACTCGGTTGATCACATCAAAACTAACCCGGGATACTTACATAATTAACCATTAATTATGAATCATGAGTGAGACCTAGTAGTACATCATGATCTCCAATTAACCGAAAAATCACAATTAACTTCGGAACATCTTCTAAATCCTTCGATAACTATAGTTATTAGTGCGTTCCTTTCACTCATCTTAACCCATTTGGTTTATGACATAGTTTATGTGTGAGTCTCCACTAGGCTGACTATGTTACACCTAGCCGAAGTTGTAGTTTCTTATCTTATGGTTTTGAATTACTCAAAATTATTTGTCCAAGAAGACTATCCTCTTGACGTGTTTGCTTTAACCGAATACTTATGTATAATAATCATGACAAGAGACCAAAGGATATACGTCTCCTTATAAAAGGAGTGATGAATCCTCTATGAGCTATTCAAATATTTTTGGGCATATTAACTTATTCCTAATCATCCAAAGCTACACCTCCTAGGAAATTTTTGCCAAGATGCCAAAGTCTCTATTCAAATATCTCTATGACCAAGGTGACTTGAATACCTCAGAACCACATGAAGTCACATCCACACGTTAACTTTTAACATCCCTATGTTTCCAACCACTGAGGATCGATAGCTTGGATAAACTAAGGATCAACTCACATAATTGATGATGTCCAGTCTCATTAATTTATCTATCGACTAGGGAATATTTCAATATGTACATAATACCCACTAATTATGATCCAATCACAATTTCTCTCATATTATACATGATATTGTGAACTTCATTAATTCAGTTTAAGATCAAATCACATACATATAAAATGCACAATCAAATAGTGAAGTTTATTTATCAAATAAATATGATAATATTTAAGGTGATTGCCTTTAGGATATATCTCAAATATAACATGGTTTTAGTCCTAGAGCCAATTATGAGATAATTGACTAGGAAACTTTTTGTATCATATTTTATTAATAAAGGTAAAGTTTTGGTCATTATATATACTTTATGTTTGTGCCAAATGAATAAGTATAATAATATTTTGGGTAGTAGGTTCTAATCTATATCATATCAACTAATTAAATGGATAGTGAGATGATGTAGAAAATACTACTCTTAACTATTCTAAGCCAAACATTAATATTCAAGGATAATATTAATGCATTGAGACTAACACGTAGGCCAATTGATGACTTAATCTCACAAGTCATGGATATGAGATATCAATTTGACATATGAGTACATATTAGAGAATATGTACTAAATTGACCCGCCATGAGAAAGTTTTATGGATCGTTAGATGAGTATCATAAACTTTCTCATAGTAACTATTGATATGAATAATCCTTAGACCTGAAGACACTATGATTCCCTATATAAGGAGTTGTATACTTTGGTATCGTCAAATATCACCCGTAACAGGGTGGACTATAAAGTCAATCACTGGCTATGCAATAAATTATACAGAAAGATATGAGTGATGTAGATGAGATCTATTCCTTCCATATGACAGGAGTAATATCTATGGGTCCTTTGATCGAGTAGGACTACTAAAATGCGTGAACATGCTCAAATGAGTTATTATGAAATATTGAGCTCATTTGGTTATGTGAGTCTATTTAGGGATCAAGAAATACAAAGATTGATAAGAGAATGACACGGTCTATGTCTCATTGATCAATCTAGATATCAAGAATAGAAGAACAAAGTCATACATTATAATAAACACAGAAACGTTAGGTCGGATCTCAGCTTTCTCGTCACTTGGGTAACAATGATGCATTATTAGATACCGCTTATTGTTTGTGTCTAAAACGGTTTAGATACATTGCCAACATTACGAGAACCTATTAGGTCATACATAAAGACCACGATGTTTTAGAGATAAGTTGATTTTAGTTTGACTAAAATATAATCCGAAATTGGATTAATTGAGTTAGACTCAAATGAATCCAATTGAATTATGAGATTGAGTCTAATTCAAGTTAAACTCATTTAGATTAGACTCAACTACTTAATAATGGATAATGTTCATTAAAAGGTTTAATGAAACATTATTAGAGAGGAAGTCCAAGATATATTCTATTCATTGGATGAATAGAAAATGAAGAGCCAAAAAGAATACCAAAAGTCTTTGATATTCATTGTGAGTTATGAGCATTAAGAGAAGGGGAAGCTCAAGGGGCAAAGACCCTTTGTATTCATTGGATGAATACAAAAGGCTCTTCTTGCAATTTTTGACATTGCACTAAGTCATTTATCTATCTTCCTCCTCCTCTCCTTCTTCTTGGCCGAAATACACAAGGTGTGTTTTTGGTCCTCTTGTCTTGTGAACCACCCCAAGTTGTTAGCATAACTAAGGTGGTTCATCTCTGAGACCAAGACCGTGTTCGTGTGGATACTATTAGAGGCACGATCGTTCTGATCGTGCAAAGATCCGGTGAACCAATGACTAGCGGGATAAGCTATGGGCATACATCAAAGGCATAGATCTTTAGTTAAAATTTTGCACGAAATTTTCGTATAGATCATTGGAAGGGATCCTATTTTCCGCTATGTATTTTTTTTTTCTGCATAGAGACCCCTACATAACACACTTTAGGCTTGCCGCGAGGGTAGTCGCTATCTTGGCCGCTACCACTACCGCCAACCATGTCTATTCATGTATGCAAGCTTAGGTTGAACCAAAGTCTATTGCCCCTATATTTTTTGGTTTTGCATTTAGCATTTGTCATCTCTTGTTGTGTTAGAGGAGTTTGTTCTCAATCGTACGTACAGTTTTATTATGGAAGACTAAAATTCTGTTGCATGGCTTTTAAAAGGGATTTTCACATTCTAGGCATGCCGATGTTAATCTGTGTAGAGCAGTTGTGTGGGGGCAGATTAGTTCATCTACTTTATTATGGTTATTAACGTTAATATTTTGATAGTAATGATATCAGTAAGTGATGTGATGCGAGAGGGGTCTCAACTCCAAGACTTAGAGTTGATTTGATCCACCAAAGAAGCTATTAGGTAATTTAAATATGATAGTTCCTTTACCTTCATCTTTATCCTCAGATGTAGCAATTATATTTTTAGTTTAGAAAAATGAATCGTATTCAATCATTTGGATGAGGATATTATAATTCCTTTACCTTTTGTAGAATTACTTGAAATCAAGTTTGTATCATTATGTTTAAGATAGACAATTTGTATCCAATCTTGAATAACGATTTTTTATGACAATTTTTTGTTCTAGAATGTTTTGTTTCCTCTTGCTTTGCTTTCAAGTAAATTTTTACCGTATGGATTGTGTGATGAAAACAAGAAAAACGTAGAAAAAATAAGTTGGATATATAAAAAGAACTCCCCTGAACGTCGGGGTCAGAGTTTAACTGATAAGTTTAAACTTGGGTTGGAATAATTTTTACATTTTACTTGTAATGTTGAGTTTATGGATGAGGATAAGATAAGATATCAATGTGGATAGTGTCACAATGGTAAATTTTTATAGTGTGATAAAGTTCGAGAACATTTTTGTAGATTTGGTTTTATCCTGAATTACTATAATAGAATATGACATGGTGAATCATGCATATCTAATCAGTATTATGTACAAAACATACAAATCTCAGTTAGTAGGGATCACAATTATTATAATCAATTAAATTCATATCAGAAGATGGTAATTGATGGAACAAGTCAGAATTTCATTCTCGAACCAAGTGGTATAAGTTCTAGTTGTCCTCTAATAGTTAGAACAAATGTTTACTAGTTATACATCACCATTGGAGGAGGTAGAAGTTCTAGGTGTTGATGAAGCATATCTCTAATTTCAAGAAATGTTGAGTGCTGCATATGAACTAGCCTATTTATGACAGTCACACTAAATTATCTCTCACCACAAGACTGTTGAATGCCAAGGTAGAGCATAATGTGTCTAAAGATTGCTTTAATAATTTTGTTCAAGTTATTGTAGAGACATTGCTACGTGATCATATAATGCTCAATGATTTTTATAGTATGAAAAAATTTGTGAAAGAATTAGGTCTTCCGATGGAAAGAATTCATGTTTGTAGATATGGTTGTATTCTATATATATTGGGGAGATGATAAAGATGTAGATGTTTATAAATTCTGTAATTAAGTTAGGTACAAGAGCACCAGAAGGAGTCAACAATGATGTAAATCATATAGTTAGTTGTTTCGATGCCTTTAACTCTTATGTTACAAAGGCTTTATGCCTCAAAGGTCACTATGTTTCAATTGCTATCTTTACTATTGCTATTGCTGTTATTTATCTCTAACTTAAACATATTGTCACACATCAAAAAGGAGGAGATTGTTGAGGCAATCGACCCTTAAATGATTGGAAGATCATGATTTTGATGTGTGGGCGAATAGGTTTAAAGTTAGAGTGTTATGTTGTATTTGATTTGTGTGATTGAGTTTACAGGACTTGGAGAATCACACTTGGTGGACCTATCCGAGGGACGAGAGCCGAGGGAGGAGAGCTCCAAGGGCAAGCCGGGAAGTGGACTTCAAAGGGCACACGTGAAGGGTGGCATGGAGGCAAGCCAAGGGAAGGCTTGCGTGCGCATTCGAGGGACGATAGCCAGAGGAAGTGGACTTTAAGGGGCGAGCCAAGGGAGCAGACCTGAAGGCACACGCGAAGGAGAAGGTTCAGAGTGGCTGGAGCTGAGCTGGGAGGCAGGGCAGTCGACTGGCCCAGAGGCAGTCGACTGCCAAAACCCACAGAAAGTTCGCAGCTTCGGACCAGTCGACTGGCCTTGGGGCAGTCGACTGGTATACCCCCAAAACTAGCCGTTGGCTAGCCGTTGGCTAGCCGTTGGCTAGCCGTTGGCCGACATTTAATATCGGGCCAATCTCGACTGGTGCGGGTCTGGACAGACTGCGAATCTGTCCTTTTCACCTATAAAAGGAGCTCCTCGTTACACGTGCATGTACTGTTCCGTACAGTAACGAAGTGCTGCCAAATTGTAGAGTGACTTTTGCTTCCTCCATCATATTTCTGCATCTGTAAAGAGGAAGATTCTGCTGTAAAGGTTTCTCCACCTCAAGGAGACTTTTCGATAGTGAAAAGTGGTGCTCGCGGCGTGGATCCTTGGACTAGTCACCCATCTGGGTGGATACCAAGTAAAAGATTTCTTGTTAGCATTGTTTATTCCTTTTACATATTATTTCCGCTGCGCTAACAACTTTGTAGAGATCAAAACGATCCGCGAAAGTGCATTCACCCCCTCTGCACGTCTAAATCGATCCTTCATTTTCATCCCTTTAGGATAGCCTACGAACAGACACACTTCTGTACGAGATTTCAACTTATCAATATCTCCCTTCAGTACATGTGCTGGACTACCCCAAATCCGAACATGTCCTAGCTAGACTAGGCTTTTGCCCAGTGCACAGTTCTGTGGGAGTAGAAGGGACTGACTTAGATTGTACCAAGTTCAATATGTACGCTGTCGTTTCCAGAGCATATCCCCAGAATAAATCTGGCAACTTAGAGTAGCTCATCATTGACCTAACCATCTCCATAAGAGTTCTATTTCTTCTTTTTGCCACACCATTCTATTGGGGCGTATCAGGTGCAGACAACTAGGATTGAATCCTAGCCTCTGATAAGTAAGTTATAAACTCTCCCAAGAGGTACTCTCCACCACGATCTGATCGCAGTGTCTAGATACTTTTACCTCGATGTTTTTCCACATCAACCTTAAATTCTTTGTACTTATCAAAGCATTCAGACTTGCGGCGCATCAAGTAAATGCATCCATACCTTGAATAATCGTCTATGAAAGAGATGAAGTATTCAAAGCCACCTCTAGCCTGGATGGACATAGGACCACATAAATCAGAATTAACCAATTCTAACACATCTTTGGCTCTATACCCCTTGGCCTTGAAAGACCTCTTGGTCGTCTTACCTTCCAAGCAAGATTCATAGGTTGGGAAGTCTTCCACCACCAATGAACCCAAGGGCCCATCGGCTATCAACCTCTGAATCCTACTAAGGTTATTATGTCCAAGCCAAAGATAAGTCTGGTTCATTTTAGAAGGTTCCTTTCTCTTATTTTGGTTAGATGATGAGCTATTGGCCTCTACTTGCATTGTGGGAGCTTTTGGTTCTAGAGTATACAAATTGCCAATCATAGTACCCGAACAGATAATCTCTCTATTTCTCTTTATAATAACTTTGTTATTAAAAGCAATAGAATATCTATCCTTTATTAATCTAGAAACCGAAACCAAGTTCTTTCTAAAAGAGGGTACATATAAACAATTTCTCAAGACCAAAACTTTATTCCTATCAAACGATAAATCAATGTCTCCCATTGCAACAGCCGTCACCTCTGTAGCATTGCCCATGTAGATGATGATTTCCCCATCAGCTAGCCGTCAGGTTTCCTGGAACCCCCTGCAAAGAGTTGCAGACATGATCAGTGGCTCTCGAATCTACACACCAGGTACCAGTAGATAAAACCGCTAAACATGTTTCAACGACTAAACACGAAGAATACCTTTGTCTTGACGACGGGGATAGTTCGCCTTCCAATGTCCAGTTTCCTTACACGTGAAGCACTTGCCTCTCGGCTTTTTCACGCCAGTCCGAGGTCCCTGCGATCCTGCTGCCTTCTTGGACCTACCTTGTTTCTTCTTCTTCCTGCCTTTCGGCACAGAAGTACAAACCCTCTGAGTAACCAAGGCTTGAGAACTCTGACGAAAAAGTCCCTCTGTCGCTTGGAGTTCTGCCAGCAGTTCCCCCAACGTATATGTACGTTTGTTCATATTATAGTTGAGCCGGAACTGCTCAAAACTCCTAGACAGAGATTGGAGTATGATATTGACCTGGGTCTCCCCGTCGATCTTTGCTCCAAGGACCTCAATCTCATAGAGGTGGGCCATCATCTTAAGGATATGATCCCTTATGGGTGTCCCTTCGACCATAGTGGTCGTCATCAAGTTCATCATCGCAACCTGCCTAGCGGCTCGATTCTGGTGCCCGAAGAGCTCCTTAAGGTTCAGCATCATATCATAAGCAATGGGCATGACCTGATGCTGATGTTGCAATACATTTGACATAGATGCCAAGATGTAGCACCGCACCATCTCATCTGCCTTGACCCACTTCTTATAGCGCTCCGTCACCTCTTCACTAGAATCCTCGCCAGGCTTTTCAAGGCACTCCACAAAGAGTACATATTTGTACTCTTTAGCAGTAAGGACAATGTTCAGGTTTCTTTTCTAGTCTATGTAATTGGGGCCAATATGTTTATTCTCCTTAAGTATGGTGGCTAGTGGGTTAAAGACCATTTTGAAACTACCTGAGAATCACAACAATCACAACTTTAGATTTCGAAAATAAATTGATTCCTCAAATAATAAATTTTGAAATCAACTAACACCTCAAAACACCGATAAATTCACATGCCACGATGATGTGGGCGTATACGAATTTCTACATTTATAAGAGGAGGTTTTACCCATTAATTTTATTATCTTGTCAACTTAACTTTTTGACAAATAAAATTAATAATTGGTTCACTTTGGCCCTACAAATAATAGCAGTGACTCCGATGGGGATGATACTATTATTTGCATCTAAGTGTTTACCATTACACGATACTAAGAAAATTGCCTCGGATAATGAGTCGTCCGATGGGGAAAAGCACACGCTCTTTAACAATTTTCTATAATCATGCCCAACCTAGTGATCCGCAGAACAAGCCCATCCGATGGGGAGGAAGGCACTCAGAATCGACGCGCAGACTTGTTCGCATCACTTGTCAGATTATAATGGAGGCCACGGGATTGGGTCCCTCTCCCACTTAGTTATTTAATTTGAGGAATTTTCATGCACACACACAACAAGCACATAACCAAATCAACAAATAAGAAAAATCCTAGATTTTTCTAACTATCATAGCCTTGGTCTCCAATGCGCCTTCAGTCGTGGTGTCACCTCGTCCGCTCCTCTCTACACCATGCGCAAGCCACCATTGAAGGGATCTCCGAACCGAGATGACTAGCTAATTATTTACATCCATCGATCCTATACTCCATGAAGGAGTGTACATAAAATCTAGATCGAAAGTAAATAAAAAGCTCGGCTAAACATGTGCCATATTTAATTACAAAAATTAAATACCTATCTAGCCTCGTCAACCCCGAGGATTTAATTAATTACAATAATGCACAATCAATCACATACAACCATTATTTAAGCCATGATAAGTTGAAATCTAGTGCTTGCAACAAAGAGTTAGCCTACGCACATTCACATATTATCCGGCAAAAATAAAATATACGATAATGTGCAAAAGTAACTGAATCCTAAACACACAAAATCGAAAACCTCAGCTCTGATACCAATTGTTGGGTATGGCTTGGTGGGTTTCCTAAGCGAATACCTAGTCATCCTTGAGAGACCTCTCTATGTCTACGGATTAAAAAATTAATCCGAATGGAGACCTATCTCCCAAACGACCGTCTCGTCATTGTATCCATCGATTTGAGTTACAACTTAGCCAATCACAAAGATCAAGCCTTGTAACTCACCTAACCGATTGACCGCGGAAAAGACGACGAGCGGATCACCGATTTTTGTGTTTATTATCGTGGTCCAATAATTAATTATCAAACATTAATTAAACGATTAATTAAACATGATAATTAATTAAAGCATCACATAAAATGATAGAAATAATGAAGGAGCTAAGAGAAAAATATACCTCTCTTTACCTTACGGTCTTCTACCGTATGACCCTCCCCTCTTGGACGTCGTGTGGGCGATGGCCTACCAAGATCCGGAATCAACAAGGGCCTCCAATTAGTCACTTCTTCACACTCCAATCAAAACCCTAGGGTAGGGCTAGCCGCCGACCACTTCCTCTTCCTTTATCCTTGCGCCGCCGGCCACCAATGGCTTCTCAAGTCCGCTGGCCACAAGGAAGCTTCGGAGAGGAAGAAGAAGAAGAAGATGAAGGAGAGAAAAGACCTCCTTTCCAACCCAACCACCCAAAACTTCCTAGTCCTCCCTTGCTTGCGGCGCCGTCGGCCACACCCCTTGCACCACCGCCTGCCGGCCACCGGGCTCCTCTTCTTCCTCGCCGCACATCACAAAAGGGAGAGGAGAACTCCCCCTTTATCTAGTAGAGGCCAGCCACCAAGAGGTTGAGAGGAAGAAGAGAAAAGAAGAAGGAGATGGAACTCCCTCCTTGCGCCGTGACCTAGGAGAGAGAAGGGAGAGAGGGAGAGGAGAAAAGCCTTGGGTTGGATGATCAATTGGATTCGCCTTGGTTTAATGATTACATGGGGTATATATAAGGCTACGATAGTGACCATGAGGAGGAGTTGGGTCTTGGCCCGCTAATGGATCCAAATCTAATCCATTAATGAAGATCCATTCAACTAAAGGATCTCCATTGAACTTCTTCACCAACCCCCATATTTTCATATAGGCTCCACCTATTAGGAGTACATCCATCTCCACATGTTTAAGATATCGAATGCCCGTTGATTGATTTAAATTACTGACAATTTTAATTAATCAACCTCTAACTCCTTGACTAGTACCACTCATCCTTATCATCATGTTGGATTAAATCCACCTGCAGGGTTTAACATGATAAATCTTATAAGCTCATCAAGGGGGCATCATCATCCCGACTCACCAGGACACGGATTCCATCAATAATCAATGGCACACCATGTATATAATATTATTTCCCAACTTATCGGGCCTATCGATTTAACAGAATAAATCTCGTCCATTGGTAAATCAAAGAAATAAAATACTAAATACATGTGCCCGTTATTATATCGGAATTTAGAGATTGTACTCTATAATAAACCGAGGTTTGATCCAATTATTAAGTCAGTACAAATTGGATTACCTCTATTTTGGTCCTGCTCAATGCACACAAAGTGGACTAGTGTAATTCTATGGTCAAGATAAACCACACCTAATTACACTACAACCATCCCGATGGTTTGTCCCACTCCATCTCAGTTGTGAGCCTCTATTTATACTATGCAAGGGACTGATAACATGATCTTCTGTGTGCCACCACACACCATGTTATCTACAATGCAAAGTTTTAGACTGTTATGCATATACTAATATAAACATGCAACTGTGTTGCTGTGATTCTCTTTCAAAATATAGATGTTCATAGAAAAAGACAAGTCTTTTAGTATACATCCTAACACTGGGGCTCCCCTGACGACCAGTCAACCTGAAAATAGAAATATGGTGAATGATGGTGAGTCCAAATAAACTCAGCGAATACCAAAATAGATATGCATAGAAAGCTATAATATAAATAAGAATAACGCTGATATAGTCTCAAGTATAGAGGATAAAGCATAACTGAAGACTAAGGGTGAATACATACTAGGGCCCATCTATCCTGCGGGTAGGTGTAATCAATCCCCTATATAATCCCAAGAATGATACACAATCCAAATGTGTATGTCACTTGTAAGTACATGTCAAATATATACAGCACTCAAACACAATAAACACCAACAAAGGTGCAATGCAACCCATACATATAGTGCAACGATATGTTCTGTACGCACCTCAGCCACCACCAGATCGGCGGTCGGGTGAAACAGGAAACGACAAGCCAACCACTCATGGTTGCATAGAGAAGTCAACCACTTATGGCATACAACATATGAAGCCCAACACTCGTGACTATACAAATATGACGCCCAACACTCGCGGTGATACAAGTATGTAGCCCAGTGTTGGGTTTTCCCGGCACAGAACAATAAAAAATGCAGCGGAAACTGTTGGGACCGGGTGCATGTTGACATGGATGCGGGTTCGTAATTTTAAAATTAATTACGTACAGCGGAAGGTTTAGCATAAATAATTTCTCAAATTATTTAACCACATATCTAAGCATGCAATTTTATCTTGTGTAGACATGATCATATATTTAAATTTTGCAGAAACATAAACTAATTTACGTATTACCTCGTGTAACTTCAAGGAAGGGACGAGATCCAACCGTAAGCGTCCCTTGGAAGCTCCGCTTCTATTCGCATCCACGCCGAGTATCTTCGGGATGACTTCGTAAAGCCACGAGTTTCGTGTTCTCGAGAACTACTAGATTCTCCGAGAACGCGACGAGAAAAACCAAGAGAGAAGTCGGAAGACTAACCACAAAAGGATGGCCGGCTGGTGCTCCTTCTTGGGGCTGGTTGGCGCACGGCAAGAAGGGGAGAAGAGAAGGAGAGAAAGAGAGGGAGAGAGCCAATGCCTTCGTCTCTATGATTATTACCCAAGCCTTGCCTTGGGTCCTTTATATAGTGGCCTCTCAACCATCAAGCCTCTCAAATATGGAATAACTTATTCCATCATGCCAAGTTTGATTTTAAATCTGTTGGTGCAGGAAGCACCATATCGAACCTTGTTTTGATATTGGCAAAGGATTCAAAGTTAAGTATTGTGTGTGATCTAATGTTGTTACTCAAGTGTGCAGATACAAAGTCCTAGCGAAGGAATGCTAGGCACCTGGCGAAGGACTGCCAGGAAACAAAGTCCTAGCGAAGGACTGCTAGGCACCTGGTGAAGGAACGCCAGGGAAATAAGCCCTAGCAAAGGACCGCTAGGCACTGGCGAAGGAATGCCAGTACCAAGCCCTAGCGAAGGACTGCTAGGCTCCAGGCGAAGGACAGCCTGGGACTGAAGCCCTAGCGAAGGACTGCTAGGCAACTGGCGAAGGACTGCCAGTTTACAAGCCCTGACAAAGGACCGTTAGGCAAAAGTCCAACCAGAGGAACGGTTGGCATCAGGTAAATTCTCCCGAGAGGAGTAGGTGAGGACGCATTCCCCGTCGAGGGAACAGTAGGCGTCGGTTCGACCTAGGGCTCCATTTTGGAGACCAAAGTCAGAACCAAGACAGCTAAGGCTGTATAAATCTAATAAATTATTATGTTATTGTGTTTTGGACTAACCCTAGATGCAGGACCGATGGAACGTGTGACTGCAGCTCAGAAAGCCTCAAAGGAGAGAGGCAGTTGCTGAGTAGGGCGCCCGGAGCGTCCCGGGTGCCCCCAAGGGCCATACAAAACAAGTAACAAAAAGAATGGTTCGAATACACACTGGGCCGGGCGCCCCCCGTGCTCCCGGGCGCCCGCGCTGCTCCCGGGCGCCCCCTGCGCTGCGGGCGCCCCCATGCGCATACATCGAACCCGAACCCCTCGAAGCCAAGGCGATAAGACTTTGACGCGGTCAATGCGGGCGCCCCGAGCGCTCCGGGCGCCCCGGTCAAAGCGGATCCAGAGGATCAGACGCGACCGAGACTGTGGCGGATCGAAGGCCACGTGGGGGGCGCCCCCGACGTCCCGGGCGCCCCCTGGCCCTATATAAGGACCCCTCGACCAAGGCTTCAAGACACCAGTTCTAAAAACGCCTCAACGATCTTCTACGCCCGTGCCTTGCTCCGGAAACACTCAAATTCGAGCCGACGACGTCCCGCTGCCCCGAACAAGTCAATACACTCCGGACATCGGTAACGAAGATCGAAATTTAATATTATTATTCTATTGCACTTATTTGTAATCAAATATTGTAAACTGGTTTGCGTGAATATAGAATTGCCCAAAGTAAACGGTCAACGACCGTGGGCCTTGGAGTAGGAGTCGACACAGGCTCCGAACCAAGTAAAAATCACCGTGTCTTTGTGCTGTGTCTTTTATTTTATTTCCGCTGTGCACTTACTCTTAGTTTTCCGAAAAAGAACGATTTTCGATATTCACCCCCCCTCTATCGGTTTTCACGATCCAACAAGTGGTATCAGAGCGGGGTAGTTCAAACTTGGTGTAACCACCAGTTTGAAAGTTTTTTTCGGATTTACGAATTTTTTATTTTATTTCTTTTCTTTTTGTTAATCAACACAACTCAATCTCGTTCGTTTTTTTATATAAATAATATCTATAGGTGTATTTAAAATATTCTTACGCCTTTTTCAATTTTGAATTTTCATATTTTCACCATAAGTTTGAATTGATAAAACAAACAATTTTTGAAAATTTGTCATAAATTTTTTTATTATTATTTTAATATTTTTCTCGAAATTCGTGCTACTTTAATTTGAGCAAAATTTTTCTCAAACATTAAAATCTTACTTTTTCATTATTAATCAGAATTGACAAAATTATCATTTTCAAAAATTTATCATAAATTGTTTTTATTATTTTATTATTATTTCGCCTCGAAATTCATGTAATTTTTTTTTGGGGCTATTTTTTTTTCTTCTCCCGCACTACTAATCCAAGACCAAGTCTTGGTATATTTTTGTTGTTTCTTTTGTGTGCAAGAGATCATTTTAAATGGCCAACCGAGAATGGAACAGTGCCCGTCCACCACTCTTCTCTGGCGAAAACTTCAATTCCTGGAGATGTCTAATGGAGTTCCATCTGAAGGCCCATATGGATATATGGATGATCATCCAAACAGGGTTCTCCCTTCCTACAGAAGATGGACAATCAATTGCGTGGGACAAACTGGATGAACCAACGCTCAACCAAATTGAGACAGATGCAAGGGCAACTGCAATTCTTCAGTGTGGTCTAACCAACGAACAACTCAAGCTAGTCGGTTCATTTGGATGTGCTAAAGAGATGTGGGAGAAGCTAATCAACCTACACGAAGAGAGCTCCAATATTGAGGTCTTTGAAGAAGAAGATCAAGTAAGCGGTCTTGCACTCTTGGTCCAAGCACAAACAGCCAAGTTAGAGTCTGAACCTGAATCCAAGCCAGATTTAGAAGACAAATTGACTGAGATGGTAATTGATTTTAAATTCTTTCCAAAATCAGAATTAAATAATCAAACAGATACTGTAATGGTTAAGGAAGGTGTAAATTTTATTGCAGGGAAAACTCTAAGAAAACTGCAAAAGAGGCCTCAACCAATACCTGAGTCCGACTCAGACTCAAAATCTAACGACGAAGAAGGGGATCATCGGAAGCAGGTCCGAATGGCTCACGACCACTACAAAATGCCAAAGAAACAATCAAGCAAAAGAAAGGTGGCTAGAATCAAGGGGGAGATTCCCAACCGGGAATCAAAAGGTAAATTTACAGTATTTAAAAATCCAATATTTACCATGAATAATATGAGTGAATCATATAAGGCTAATGTGTTAGAAATTCATAATATTGCTGTTTTTGATAATCCAGAATATTATTACGATTATGATGTAACTTAGATAATTTTTTTTGTTTTAATTGTATGTTGCTTTTATTTGAGTTTTTTTTAAATTAGGATTGGTTAGTTTAAGGACTAAAATGATTTAATTGAAGTTTGAATAACATAGTATTGGGAGGAGGTGAGATGATAGTACGTTAGGGAAGCCATTTTGGCGGAACTAGCCGAAGCTACCGATCCAATACCCAAACAAGTTAGACCAGAATTTATCAAAAAATGATTTGAAAATGATCTTTCTTTAAAAGGCTTTATCTAGGAAAGGGTTGTTGATCCAATAAGGCTACGGCCAAAGAAGGCCTCTGTGCCTCGCCAAGACCTGGAAGCCAATTATCGAACTCAATTTTAAATTATTATTTGTTAAACTCGAATCTAACACAAGCTTCAATTAAATCATAGTGTTAACATCAAAGATAAAATTAATGCATCTCACAAAACAGTTAAGGATATCCTGTTTTGTCACTTAGAAATGAGTGAGATGCTTAGGACCTAAAAGTTGAGTCCAACCCAACCAACTAAATTCAATTAAATCTTAATTAAACCAACTAAATTCAATTAAATCTTAATTAAACCAACTAAATCAATTAAATCTTAATTAAACCAACTAAATCAATTAAATCTTAATTAAACCAACTAAATTCAATTAAATCTTAATTAAATCAATTAAATTCAATTAAATCTTAATTAAATCAATTAAATTCAATTAATCAATTAAATTCAATTAAATCTTAATTAAATCAAATTCAAAATAATTCAATTAATTATTCTCAAATTCAACTGAATTAATTATTCTCAAAATTCAGTTTAATTATTGTCAATCATTTATTTTCAAAATTAAAATATTTGTCTCACACAACCCATAAGGTTAACATGATTGACCACGTAAAACTGGGTGAGACATCTAGGACCTAAAATCATAATTCACTATCCTTTTAAATAAAACAAATGTTTTCAAAAGTTATTCAAAATTATCTCTATTTTTTTTCAGTTTACGGTACCCTACTCTTTCAATTCTAACATTTTTTTATTCCATGTTTAATATCTCAATAGACTCGTTTTAAATATAATCTAGGGCTTATTTTGTTTTAGTCATTGATTGGTCAAACTTGGTCAAAATAGTCAACCTTAGTCAACATAGTCAAACCTGCACACTAAAACCCCTTAAGGAACTTAGATAAAAATCAGACTGGGTCAGATACAGGGGGAGTTTCTTTCAATACTTTTCAAAAAAAAAAATTATTATATTTTTTTTTCAAAAACCTTATGCTCTAAATCTTACTATCATCTCGATAAGGTTTTCAAAAATTGATTCAAGAATCTTCGTATACTACTAAGTGTTTAAAAAATTATCATCATTTCAAAATATTTTTTCGAAAACTGTGTTATCATTTCAAGTTATGTTTTCAAAAATGTATCTCCTTGAATGTTATCATACTCAAAAGGTTGGTCAAAATTATTCTTTTGATTTTAATAAACTCTAAAGACACAGAGGAAGGTCCACTTGATGATCTATAAGGACTCCTAGGATGTGTCAAATTTAGGGGGAGTTTGAGTCAAAAGAAATTATTTCTGACAATCATTTTTCAAAGTTATTAGATAATTCTTATAGTTTGAATCAAACCTTAAGACTCAGAGGAAGATCACTTGTAGTCAATAAGCTTCCTAGGATTGGGTCTAGCTTAGGGGAGATTAAATTAAAAGAATTATTAAATATTTTTTTTAAAAAAAATTATATGTTTTCATGCACTGCAATTTTAAAATCTTGTTGAAAACATAAATAAATTGTCTTTCAAAATACTATTCTTTTAAATCATTTTGCTTATATATACTATCACTTTCAAAATTTTGCTTGACTTTAGAATACTTTTGAAAATAATATTAAAACTTTTCAAAAGTACTTATATTTTTTTTCAAAAATGCATAATATGTTTCAAAAGTACTTATATTTTTCAAAAATGCATAATTTTCAAAATATGCATAACATCTTTCAAAAGTACTACTATTTTTCAAAAAGTACTAATACTTTCCAAGGCACTAATGGTTACAAAGTACGAAATTTTTTCGGTTTCAAAAGTGCAATTTAAGGTTTTACTATGCTTTCAAAGATTATACTGAGTATTTTTTTTGTTTTCAAAACCCATAGGCTCTGATACACAAACATTCTCTTATATATTTCTTTATTGATGTATATAGCCAAGGGGGAGAGCAAGAAAGAGAGAAAGGAATCTTATTTAAACTTTTATCTCCTTTTAAAGTTGTTTTTGGTGAAAAACTTGCCTAGAAATTTATTAAGAATTATGTTTTTCAAAATGCACAAAGTGTTTCCAAGTAAATTCGTCTAAATGTGCAAAATTTTCTTTAGTAAACAAATTTTTTTCCAAACTCTAAAAGTTGAACTTTTTTTTGGAAATTTGGCTTCAAGAATGGAAAATTTGCCTAAGTAAATTTTTTAAAGTCTTGTAAGTAAAAGTTATTTAACAAAATTTAGGTTTGCAAAACCCTTCAAAATTTTACCTTGTCCACCCATGATTGTTTTTGATATATGTCAAAGGGGGAGAAAAGGTTAAAGTTAAGTTAAGTGGTCAAAGTTAAGTTAATATCACAATTATTCAGAGGGACTATGAGAAATTTTTTTAGACTGTTCAGAATTGCTATATTTTTTGGTTTTAGACTGTTCAGAATTGCTATATTTCATTGCTCCTAACTGTCTTTTCTGAACTGCTATAAGTTTTCACTTAACTTTGAATTGTGTTGCCATAAATCAAAAAGGGGGAGATTGTTGGTGCAGGAAGCACCATATCGAATCTTGTTTTGATATTGGCAAAGGATTCAAAGTTAAGTATTTTGTGTGATCTAATGTTGTTACTCAAGTGTGCAGATACAAAGTCCTAGCGAAGGAATGCTAGGCACCTGGCGAAGGACTGCCAGGAAACAAAGTCCTAGCGAAGGACTGCTAGGCACCTGGTGAAGGAACGCCAGGGAAATAAGCCCTAGCAAAGGACCGCTAGGCACTGGCGAAGGACTGCCAGTACCAAGCCCTAGCGAAGGACTGCTAGGCTCCAGGCGAAGGACAGCCTGGGACTGAAGCCCTAGCGAAGGACTGCTAGGCAACTGGCGAAGGACTGCCAGTTTACAAGCCCTGACAAAGGACCGTCAGGCAAAAGTCCAACCAGAGGAACGGTTGGCATCAGGTAAATTCTCCCGAGAGGAGTAGGTGAGGACGCATTCCCCGTCGAGGGAACAGTAGGCGTCGGTTCGACCTAGGACTCCATTTTGGAGACCAAAGTCAGAACCAAGACAGCTAAGCTGTATAAATCTAATAAATTATTATATTATTGTGTTTTGGACTAACCCTGGATGCAGGACCGAAGGAACGTGTGACTGCAGCTCAGAAAGCCTCAAAGGAGAGAGGCAGTTGCTGAGTAGGGCGCCCGGAGCGTCCCGGGTGCCCCCAAGGGCCATACAAAACAAGTAACAAAAAGAATGGTTCGAATACACACTGGGCCGGGCGCCCCCGTGCTCCCGGGCGCCCGCGCTGCTCCCGGGCGCCCCCTGCGCTGCGGGCGCCCCCATGCGCATACATCGAACCCGAACCCCTCGAAGCCAAGGCGATAAGACTTTGACACGGTCAATGCGGGCGCCCCGAGCGCTCCGGGCGCCCCGGTCAAAGCGGATCCAGAGGATCAGACGCGACCGAGACTGTGGCGGATCGAAGACCACGTGGGGGGCGCCCCCGACATCCCGGGCGCCCCCTGGCCCTATATAAGGACCCCTCGACCAAGGCTTCAACACACCAGTTCTAAAAACGCCTCAACGATCTTCTACGCCCGTGCCTTGCTCTGGAAACACTCCAACTCGAGCCGACGACGTCCCGCTGCCCCGAACAAGTCAATACACTCCGGACGTCGGTAACGAAGATCGAAATTTAATATTATTATTCTATTGCACTTATTTGTAATCAAATATTGTAAACTAGTTTGCGCGAATATAGAATTGCCCAAAGTAAACGGTCAACGACCGTGGGCCTTGGAGTAGGAGTCGACACAGGCTCCGAACCAAGTAAAAATCACCGTGTCTTTGTGTTGTGTCTTTTATTTTATTTCCGCTGTGCACTTACTCTTAGTTTTCCGAAAAAGAACGATTTCCGATATTCACCCCCCCTTTATCGGTTTTCACGATCCAACAATATCATGGTTAAAATCATATTTTAATTCATGATAAAAATCAATCAAGTCTCTTCTCTCTTTTGGAATAAATTTCCTTATCATGGTAAATCAATCCATGATTGATTTTATAAAATAAACCAATCCATGGTTCATTTTAATTTCTATGAAAAATAAACCAAACCTTGGTTTATTATATAAAAATTTATATCATCCATAATTTTATAAAACAAACCACACTTGGTTTATTTTATAAATTGAACCAAAAACTTGGTTCTCTCCCTTTGTTGTGGCCGGCCAAGTAAAGAGGATGGAGGCCCTCTTTGGCCGGCCCATCCAAGCCAAGCCCCAATGAATTAAACTTATTTAATTCATCTATTAAGTCTTCAAAAGACTTAGCCATTTTACGCTTCCGATGCGTCTCTGAAAAATTCAGATTCGACTTATCGTTTGGCTCAACCAAACTTAATCTCTCATGATTGGAAAATCCAATTTTCAACTCGTTTTAAATCTCTCGGATTACTCATAGTGCGTGTGACTAAATAGGCTTTCGATTTATGTTGGCCGTCTTTAATTAATCAATTATAGAACGATCATGAGTGGCACCTAGTAGTACATCATGATTCCCAATTAATCGAAAGATCAACAGTTGACCTCAGAAACAATTCTGAAACCCTTCAGCAGCTATAATGAATCGTGCCCCATTCCCTTCACCATCTTATACCCACTTGGTTCAGGACATGGTCTATGTGTGTTCGTCCCCACTAGGATGACTACGTCACACCTAGCCCAAGTAACGTTTTCTCGTCCTATGGATTCTAATTACTGTTGGATCAAGAGAAACGATAGAGGGGGGGGGGGTGAATATCGTAAAATGTTCGGATTAAAGTTAGAGCAATTACACAGCGGAATTTAAATCAAAACACACGCAAACACCAAGTTTTTTACTTGGTTCGGAGTCGCGGTCGGCTCCTACTCCAAGGCCCACGATCGTTGACCATTTACTATGGGCAATTCTATATGTGCGCAAAACAGTTTACAGAGAGATATTACAAAAGTAGTATAGTAAACTTAAGAACAGCTCTTCGTTACCGACGTCCGGTGTAGATTGAATTTTCTGGGCGGAGGGACGTCATCGGCGCTTGTATCTCGAGTTGGGAGGTTTCCGGAGCAGAGCGCAGAAGTAGAAGAGCGTAGGAGCGTTGGAAGAATTGTTGTTCAAAGCCTTGGGGTTGAGGGCCTATTTATAGCCCCTGGGGGCGCCCGGAACGTCGGGGGCGCCCCCCCACGTGTCAGCTGATGTGAGTTCCTCTCGGTCAGCTCTGATCCCTTTAAACTCGGGATCAACCTTTGACGGGGGCGCCCGGGACGCTGGGGGCACCCTGGTTGGCTGGGTCAACTCTTATTCGTTGGCTTCGCTGGCTTTTGCTTCGATAGCTTGACTTGGGGGCGCCCGGGATGCTGGGGGTGCCCGGGAGCATAGTGGCGCCCGGGAGCACGGAGGCGCCCTGCTGGGGGCGCCCTGCTCAGCTGTTGCCCCCCCCACGTGTCAGCTGATCTGAGTTCTTTTTGCTTAGTCTGTTTTGTGTTGCCCTTGGGGGCGCCCGGAACACTGGGGGCGCCCTGCTCAGCTGCTGCCTTTCTCCTTTAAGGCGTTCTGAGCTGCAATGACTCATTCCTTCGGTCCTGCATCCAGGATTAGTCCAAAACCAGTACAACGCAATAGAGTATTAAGTTTATACAGCCTTAGCTGTCTTGGTTCTGACTTTGGGTCTCTAAATGGAGCCCTAGGTCGAACCGACGCCTACTGTTCCCTCGACGGGGAACGCGTCCTCACCTACTCCTCTCGGGAGAATGTACCTGATGCCAACCAGCTCCTTCGGTTAGACTTTTACCCAGCAGTCCTTCGCCAGGTGCCTAGCTGTCTTTCGCCAGGTCTTCAGTACCAAGCTGTCCTTCGCCTGGTGCCTAGCAGTCCTTCGCTAGGTCTTCAGTACCAAGCTAGTGCCTAGTAGTCCTTCACTAGGTCTTTGTATCCTGGCATTCCTTCGCCAGGTGCCTAGCAGTCCTTCGCTAGGGCTTTATATCCTGGCATTCCTTCGCCAGGTGCCTAGCAGTCCTTCGCTAGGGCTTTGCCTGCACACTTGAGTAACATGTTAGATAAACATTATACCTTAACTTTTGAACCCTGTTGCCATTATCAAAACACAGGTTTGACTTGGGTGCTTTCTGCCCAACAATCTCCCCCTTTTTGATTTATGGCAACCCTGGTTCAAAATGTTAAGTTAATCAGTACAAGTAAAATGAAGTTTTGTTCCCTCCCCCTGAAAGGAATCTCCCCCTAGATTTTTCAAAAGTTTGTGGGGTTTTTTGAAACTAAGTCTAAAGATGGATTTAATTTTACTTAGTGAATTTTAAATTTAAGCTTTAACGATATATTTTCCAAATTAATTTTCGTTGTGCACTTTGGAAAATTTATACTTGTAAATACTCAGACAAATTTGAAGACTTAAGAAGGATTTTGAAAACTTATTTTTGAGTACTAAGAATTAATTTTTAAACCTTATGTTTAAAGTACTCAAAAAAGGTTTAAAGTACTCAGTAATATTTGAAAATCTTTAGTTTTAAGTACTGAAGAAATTTTAGTTTTATGTACTTAGAAAAAATCTGAAAAATTTTGGTTTTAAGTACTTAGGAAAATTTGACAAAATTTTAGTTTTAAGTACTTAGAAGAGTTTGAAAAAAAATTTTAGTTTTAAGTACTTAGAAAAAATCTAAAAAATTTTGGTTTTAAGTACTTATGAAAATTTGACAAAATTTTAGTTTTAAATACTTAGAAAAGTTTGAAAAAATTTTAGTTTTAAGTACTTAGAAAAGTTTGAAAAAATTTTGAATACTTAAAAAACTAATACTTAAAAAAACATAGTACTTTTGAAAATGAATTAAGTACTTTTTGAATAAAGGATAGAGTTTGAAGTTTTGGATTTAAAATATTTAAACTCTTTCCTTTCCTATCTCTCCCCCTTTGCCATATATCTTAAGCAAATAAATATAGCGAAAAATAGGATAAATAAACTGCATAAGAAATAATAAATTGCATAATTTGCTGTACTGAGCCAATTTAGGATATGAACTAAACCAAATTAGTTTCAATTTTCTCTTTTAGGGTCCTGTCTAACCCAATTAGCTACTTACTAACTGTTATAAACAGTAGTTTTCGCTAGGGTTAGTCAAGTTAAGTGTTCTGTTCAAGTTAGATTTTCTAAACTTGACACTTAACTTGATTACTGTGTAAGTTGTATTTAGTGCCCCAATTACTGCAGATGCACTGACTTAAAGCATCTTGAATTAAGGCAAAGGCCTAAGCATCTCAACCCATTCTAGGTTATCAATCAAAAGTACCCTAAGGTGCTTGTGAGATGCTGGCTTCTAAATCTATAGGTGCATGCATTTCTAGGGTTAGGGCCTAGGCTAAGTCCATTTGCGAAAAAACCCTAGTTTTGAAAGGGGTAGTTTTAAAATAAAACTAAGTTGAAAAATTTATTTCTCAAACTTTTTCAAAACTAAGTAAAAGCTGATTTTGAAAGCATTAAAAACTACTTTTAAAAGCTGATTTTGAAATGAGTAAAGTAGTAAGAGAACCAAAAAAAACTATTCTATCAAGCATAGTCCTAACTGCCTTCTTAGTGAGCTGAACTCAGACTTAGGTAGGGGTTTGGTGAATATGTCAGCTAAGTTGGATTTAGAGTCTACATGCTTAAGGACTATCTCACCCCTGGCTACATGATCTCTTACAAAGTAGTGTTTAACTTCTATGTGCTTAGTTCTGGAATGTTGGATTGAGTTCTTAGTCAGGTTGATTGAGCTAATATTGTCAATGTAGACCTGAGTTTAATTGTAGTCAAGATGGAAGTCTTTGAGAGTGTGCATCATCCATAAGAGTTGTGCCACACACTCTCCTAAAGCTACATATTCAGCTTCAGTTGTGGATAGAGCTACACAGTGTTGTTTTCTGCTGCACCAACTTACTAGGCTATTTCCTAATAGTTGGCAGCTTCCACTTGTGCTCTTTCTATCTAATTTACAACCTGCGTAGTCAGAGTCCGAGTATCCTGACAAGTCGAAGGTTGAGGTCCTAGGATACCAAATCCCTACATTTAGGGTGCCCTTGACATATCTTAGTATTCTTTTTAGGGCGGCTAAGTGTGTTTCCTTAGCACAAGTTTGGTATCTAGCACACATTCCTACAGCAAAAAGGATGTCAGGTCTACTTGTTGTAAGGTACAGTAGACTTCCAATCATGCTTCTATAGAGTTTAAGGTCTACTGGTTTACCATCAGGGTAACTATCTATTTTTATATTAGTGGCCATGGGGGTACTTATGCTTTTAGAGTTATCCATTTTAAATTTCTTTACTAGCTCCTTAGCGTATTTGGATTGATGGACATAGTTTCCATCCCTAGTTTGTTTAATTTGTAATCCTAGGAAAAAGTTAAGCTCACCAACTAAGCTCATTTCAAATTCATTTTCCATTATTTTAACAAATTCTTTTAGAAAGTTTGAGTTGGTGGACCCAAAGATTATGTCATCTACGTAGATTTGGGCAATAAATATGTCTTTTCCTAGGGTCTTAATAAATAAGGTTGAGTCAATTTGTCCTTGTTTAAATTCTTTAGAAATTAAGTAAGTTGATAAGTATTCATACCAGGCCCTAGGTGCTTGTTTTAGTCCATATAGTGCTTTAGTAAGTTTGTAAATGTGGTCAGGTCTTTCTAAGTCCTCAAACCCAGGGGGTTGTCCTACATAAACTTCTTCTTTAATGAATCCATTTAGAAAGGCTGACTTTACATCCATTTGGTATAGCTTAAATCTTTTATGGGATGCAAAAGCTAATAACATCCTAATAGACTCAAGTCTAGCTACTGGGGCATATGTTTCGTCGTAATCTAACCCTTCTACTTGGCTGAATCCCTTTGCTACTAAGTGGGCTTTGTTTCTGACTATTTCTCCTTGATCATTTAGCTTATTCCTAATGACCCACTTAGTGTCAATGATGGACTTACCTTTAGGTTTAGGTACTAGTTCCCAGACTTGGTTTCTCTCAAATTGGGCTAATTCTTCTTGCATTGCTATGATCCAATCAGGATCAGGTAGGGCTTCATCTATAGTCTTAGGTTCTATTTTTGAAATCATTGCTATTTGACTAAGGTTTCTATTGGAAGATCTGGTCCTGACTCCTAGAGTTGGATCACCCACAATTTGATCGGTTAGGTGACTGAGTCTGGATTTCTTGGATTTTCTAGAACTTGGTTCAGCCTCCGGTCCGGCTGGTCGGTTTGGTTCACTATTTGATTCCACTCTTTGAGTTGGTTCAATCATTGGTTCAATAATTGGTTCATTTGACTCACTAGTTGGTTCAATAGTTAGTTCATTTATGGGTTCAATTAAAGATTCACCAACTTGTTGATTATCTTCTTGATCAGTGTTTGATGAAGTTTGATTTGGACTTGAGTTAATTTCTTCATCAAATATTAGATTAGTTGTTTCTTCGATTTTCTTGGTTTGGTTGTTGTAAACCCTATAGGCTCTACTTGTTGTTGAATATCCTAGGAAGATGCCTGGGGTTGACTTAGACTGGAATTTTCCTAAGTAGTCTTTGGTGTTTAGGATATGGACTTTGCATCCAAAGACCCTTAGGTAGTGTATATTTGGAAGTCTATGGTAATATAGTTCATATGGTGTTTTGTTGTGTCGTTTGTTAATCAGGATCCTATTTTGTATGTAGCAAGCCGTACTAATTGCTTCTACCCAATATTGGTTGGCTAAATTAAATTCATTGAGCATAGCCCTAGCGGCTTCCTATAGAGTTCTATTTTTTCTTTCGACTATCCCATTTTGTTGGGGGGTTCTAGGACACGAAAATTCATGTATGTATCCATTTACCTTACAGAATTCCTCGAACCGTTGATTTTCAAATTCTCCCCCGTGGTCACTCCTAAGTCTTTTGATTTTAGTATCGGTTTGATTTTCAATTAACTTACAGAATTCATTAAATAGATTTAGGGTTTCATCTTTGGTCTTTAGAAATCTAACCCAGGTAAACCTAGAGTAATCATTAATTATGACTAAGCAGTATCGGTTTCCGCTTAGTGACTTAGCTCCATGTGAATCAAATAGGTCAAGGTGCAGGAGCTCAAGTGTGGTTTGAGTTAGATTAGATTGAATTAGTTTGTGATTGGATCTGGTTTGTTTACCTTGATTACATGATTCACATATTAGGTTTTCATGATTTTTAATTTTGGGGATACCTTTAATTAAGCCAAGTTGGGTGATTTTTGAAATAATTTTTAGGTTAGTGTGACCTAATCTCCTATGCCAGAGGTTTGATTGTTCTAACTGAGTTAACATGCATTTAGGTACTAAGGGAAGATTTATAGTGTAAACATTATTTTTCCTAGTGCCCTTAAGCATGATTTCTGAGTTTTGCAAGTTTCTAATCAGGCAGTTAGAATTGTTGAAGGTAACTATATAACCAGAATCACATAACTGACTTATGCTAAGTAGGTTAAAATTGAAGTTTTCAACCAAAAGAACTTTCTTAATAACAAAGTCAGATTTAAGTTCAATATTACCTGACCCAATTACCTTGAGTGTAGCATTGTTGCCAAATGCCACTGAGCCTAGGTTCTTGAACTTGAGTTTGGTGAATTTCAATTTATCTCCAGTCATGTGTCTGGAGCAACCGCTATCCAACATCCATTGGTCCAAATCTTTATGTTCCTACACATAAAGAGTTTTGTTGATTTGGATCCAATTAGAGTCAGGAATAGCTTAAATTGATTTTCACTGCCTAGTCTGTCTCACCCAAATCTAGGGTTTTCAATCACGTTAGCCTTATAGGTTTTGTGAGACAGGTTTTGATAAAAGAATTTTTGAAAAAACATGATTTATTTTGAAAAACTTAATTAATTTTGAAAACAATTGAATTTATTTTGAAAAGAATGTTTAAATCTACAACTAACTGAAAATTTGTGTTAGATTCGAATTTGACAAAGAATAATTTGAATTTGAATTTCAAAATTGGCTTCCAGGTCTTGGCGAGGCACTAGGCCTTCTTTGGCCGTAGCCTTATTGGATCATCAACCCTTTCCTTGACAAAGCCTTTTAATGAAATTTCATTTTCAAAATTAATCTTTGAAAAATTCTGGTCTAACTAGTTTGGGTCTTGGATCGGTAGCTTCGGCTAGTTTCACCAGTCTAAAGAGACCAAGTAGAGAATACTTGACCTTATTAGAATTGGTTTCCCTAACGTACTATCATCTCACCTCCACCCAATACTATGTTGTCAAATTTCAGTTAAGTTGGTTCAGTCCTTAAACTAACCATTCCTAAATCTAAGCATGGTAAATTGCAGAAATTAAATAAACAATCAATCATGCAAATTGCAAGCAAGAATTGAATTTTATCTAACAATAAATATTGTTTTCAATTTGGCTCCCCCTGGACTAAAGCCACGATAATGGTTAGGCAAGATGTGAATCTTGTCCTTGGGGATCCAATACTGATTTGATCCAGTTTGTTTGTTCAGGCATAGTTTGGGTACCCATGCCTGAACTTTAGGTCTGGACTGGTTCAGTACAGCAAAGTAGGATCTTTGTCTAGATTTGGTTCTATAGCCTAGTCCGGATCGATTTAG
>JAGFNQ010005285.1:0-13266 GCA_024364735.1 Boesenbergia rotunda
ACACATAGAAAAAAGAAGTTATGTGTCAATGTGCACAAAGTCTGGACGATATTCTTAGACTCCCGAGGTCGACTCGGGCCTGCAAACTCTCGAGATTTTCTCGGAAGGGTATGCTCCCGAGATCCCTTCGGGCAGGTACATTCCCGAGCCTCCCTTGGGATGACAGGAGCCCAAGACCTCCCCGGGAAGATAGGCTCCCGAAGACTTTCCGGGAGAGGAAATCTCCCAAGACCTCCTAGGAAAAACGGAGCCCCAAAAGGGCATTGGCCCGATAACCCAACTCCGTCAACCGTTACCCGTTCTTGTTCAGAAAAGGTGACAGATAATTATTGTCATTTACATGCGACAATTAAAGCTCAGTAATCGCTGAAGACGTTACCTAAAGGTTATTTGGTAACTGACGAACAGGGGGCGTGGAGAAGAACGTGGGGATACGTAGGACCGCCATCTCGGGTATATAAGGTACTCCAACCCCATAAGTAAGGAAGGTTATGCACATCTTACTCACAACTTCTTCCTAGTTATTTTCCATCTGCATACTTAAGCACTGACTTGAGCGTCGGACTGGGCTCAGCCATAAAATCTCCGGCGTGTTCCCATTAACGCTCGAGTTAATCTCGCAGGGCAAAAGTTCCTTCCCCTTCGTTACTACCCTGGTGGGCTGGAATCTGGTGACTAGCCATCCGCGTGGATCTTTTCTGGAACAAGTTTGGCGCCATCTGTGGGAAATTACAAATCACAACACCAGAAGGAGCACCGTGATGGCGGACTCAGAAGGGCAACCCATCGTCTTGACGAAGGAAGAATTGGATCACCTTGTAGCCAACGTCGTCAAAGGAGCATTCAAACAACATCAGATTGAGCAAGCCGCATCACAGCGAGCGGTCGTCGATATCAGAAGATGACGCACCGGCTAGAACCCCTAGAAGATTTGAGAAAATTAACTTCGCCGCCTCCAGCATCCTTCGGCTTGAAGAAAGTGGGGGGAAGGAGGAATGACCTAAGAACTCACTGAAGACACCTTCCACCCCTTTCTCACTTGTTAACGTAGAGGACCCCATGCCGAAGTAGTTTCGTGGTCTTGGGATTACAGACTATGACGGGAAGACTGGCCTAAAGGACCACGTATGCAAATTCGAGAACGCGACCCTTTTGCATCAGTACACCGATGGTGTAAAGTGCTGGGTGTTCTTGAACACGTTATCAGGGGCCGCCCAGCGGTGGCTCCAAAGGCTGCCCCAGGGTTCTATCAACTCCTTCCTGGAGTTTAAAACCACCTTCCTGTACCACTTCGTTAGCAGTCGTCGATATCAGAAGACGACACTCAACCTCTTCACCCTCAAGCAAAAGGCGAAGGAACCGCTGAAGGATTGTATCCAGCGGTTCATCTTGGTCGGCCCAGGATGTGTCAACCGCAACATTAGAGATCTTGGTTAATGCCTTCACGCAGGATCTCTTCGAAGGAGACTTTTTCCGATCATTGGTGAAGAAGCCACCAACTAGCTTTGATGACTTGCTGGGGCGCTCCGTCAAGCACGTCAATGTCGAAGAAGTACAGCATGCTCGCCGCAAAGATCCAGCTGAAGCCGCTGCACCGACCACTGTTCGGTCGGAGAGAAAGGAACCACTAGTCCCGGTTCACACAAAAGACTCTCGATCGGGGAGAAATCACTGGGCTGGTAAGAAAAGGCTCATGGAAACGGTGGACACTCACGAACGAGAGCCATCTACGAAGTACTGCGACTTCCATGGAAGTACCACGCACTCCACGGAAGAGTGTCATGCTTTGAAGAAAAGGATAGCGGGGGAAGCTGATAACAAACCCCGAAAGCGCTGGAAGAATGCGGGATATTGGCAGAGGTCCCCGAGAAGGAGTCTTTCCCCTCGCAAGGGGCCAACAATGGAGGAGGGAGCCCAGCGGCCATCCCGATCACGTTCCAGAGGAAGAAGTCAGGAGGTAGCTCCCCGACGATCCCTCTCCCCTGAGCGAGATCCCAGGAAAGGCAAGGCCCTTGCTCGAGGCCCCCCGTCGGGCAACGTCGGGGTGATCTCTGGAGGTCCTACCGGAGAGGACTCCAACCGCGCAAGGAAGGCTCATACCCGGCAGCTGGAGAACTACACCATCGGGACCAGCAGTAGCCAACGTCGCGACCCCATAATCTCCTTCGGCCCGGAGGACCTGGAGGACATAGAAGCCCCCCACGAGGATGCCTTGGTAATTATTGCGCGTATTGTGAATTATGAGATTAGGCGTATCTTCGTGGACACAGGTAGTTTCGTGAACATCCTGTACAAGACGACCCTAGATCAAGTGCAGATTAATGAGGACGAGTTGTGTCCGGTCTCCATGCCATTCTTTGGCTTCACAGGGTACCGGGTACAGACGATCAGGTAGATCACCCTCTCCCTGTCATTGGGAAGCGACACGTTGGAGAGGACGAGGAGGACCCCCTTCTTGGTCATCGACGCCCCCTCATCCTATAATGCAATCCTGGGGTGCATAACGCCCAGCACTCAGCATATTTTAGGCGGTGGTCTCGGTCTACCACCAGAAGATCAAGTTCCCGGTGGGCAATCAGGTGACCGAGGTTAAAGGAGATCAGATAGCGTCCCAGCGATGCTACAACGGGGAAGTCAAATTTGAATCCCGCAAGAACCCGAAGCCTCATGAAGCTCTGCAAATCGACCTGGTCAACCCCCGGGAAGAGGAAGGACCCAAGGAAGAAAGGAGGGAGGTTGAAAGCGAAGAAATTCGAATTCACCCTCAACATATAGGGGGTACGGGATTGTGTACCAGTCCCATACTGCTATCAAGGCACAGGCTCTCTCGGATTTCATGCTCGAGTCTGTCTCTGAGCCCGAAGTCGAAGGGGTTTGGAAGATCTGTGTCGACGGGTCCTCCAACAGCATGCACAGTGGAGTGGGAGTGCTAATGGTCCCCCCCCCCCCCCCCCCGAGGGGATACATTACACCTATCTATTCGGCTCCACTTTAGAACCACCAACAACGAGGTCGAATACAAAGCAATCATAGCTGGCTTGCAAGCAGCCAAGCATGTGGGAGCTACTCGGGTAGTTGTACATTCAAACTCTCAGCTGGTGGCGCAGGAAATAAAGGGTGACTTCGAAATAAAGTATGAACGCCTGCAGAGGTATGTAACCCTCTATGAGCAACTAAAAGCCTCCTTCATGGAGGTTACTCTACAGAAGATCTCCCGGGCAGATAATGTCAAAGCAGATGAGCTAGCCAAGTTGGCTAGCTCCATCTCAGCCTGGCAGCTGGACGAGCCTAGTATCACCGAAGTGACAGTGACTCAGATTGAAGAGGAAGCTGAAGGTCAAGACACTGCAGATTGGAGAGAGTCGTACGTGGAGTTCTTACGCAAAGGGGATGTCCCGACAGGAGGTCAAGGAAGCCGATTATTCTGCCGCCGGGCTGCCAGGTTCACTCTGGTTGGAGATCAACTATACAAAAGATCCTTCGCCCAACCACTCCTCAAATGTGTTGGTCCAGAAGAAACAGACTATGTGATGCGAGAAGTGCATGAAGGCATTTGCGGAAGCCACATTAGGGGAAGGTCTCTATCTAGAAAGATTATCTTGGCAGGGTACTTATGGCCCACTCTGTAGGCTGACGCTATCAAGTTTGTGGTCGAATGCGAGGCCTGCCAGAGACATCAGCATGTAACTCATCGACCGACCGAGCCCCTGCGAGTATCCACAGTGTCCTACCCATTCGATCAGTGGGGAATGGACATTGTAGGCCCCTTTCCCATCGAACTTCAGCAAAAGAAGTTTATGTTAGTTCTCGTGGATTATTTCTCCAAATGGGTCGAAGCTGATCCTCTGGCACACATCACAGAAGTAGCTGTGATGAAGATCCTATGGAATGATATCGTCTACAGATACGGAATCTCTTACAAGTTTGTGTCGGATAATGGAAGACAATTCTCTGGGCACAAACTCAAAGAATGGTGTGAGGGGCTAGGTATTCGCCAGGCTTTCACGTTAGTCGCGTACCCTTAGGGTAATGGCCAGCTGAGGTTGTTAACCTAGAAATCCTCAGAGGACTCAGGATAAAGCTAGATCACGTCAGAGACAGCCGGGTCGAAGAGCTCCCTAGTATTTTGTGGTCCTATCGTACTACTCCACGAGAAGGAACAAGCCAGAGTCCCTTTCAGTTGGTATATGGAGCTGAGGCCGTGATCCCAGTGGAATTAGGTGAGGAGTCCGATCAACGGCAACACTATAACAAAGAGGACAATGATTAAGAGCGACTGATCGATTTGGATCTCGTATCAGAGGTCTGTGATAAAGTAGCTACCCGGCTTGAAGCGTATCGACAGCGTATGCAGCAAGCCTACAATCGCCGAGTGATTGCCCACAACTTTGGAGTTGGAGACAAGGTCTGGAGAAGGATCAAGCCAGTGAGTGACCTCGGGAAGCTGGAGGCACAATGGGGAGGACCTTACATCATCACCCGAAAGCTCACGGGAGGTAGTTACTATATGGAGGACGACAAGGGCAAGAGGCTAGAGAGACCTTGGCATGTCAATCACCTTTGACCCTATCGTACTCTGTGAGATTTGAGATGGTGAATTATATTTGTATTCTTGTTGGCGCTGCTTTGTAGTTTCATTAATCAAAGAAGCAAATGAGATGTCTCTCAGAGAACTTCCTTAAACACTTGCCTCTAAAAACCCTACTACCTCGCGGTGTTGCGGATGACTGAGGTGGGTGCTGCGAATGCCCGACCAGGAGATGCTTGAAACCCTACTACATCACGGTGCTGTGGATGCTCGAGGTGAGTAGGCCTGGTCGTGGTGTTGCGGATGCCTGACCAGGAGCTGCTTGAAACCCTCCTACCTCACGGTGTTGCAGATTCCCGAGGTGAGTGGCTTGGTCGTGGTGCTGCGGATGCCCGACGAGGAGCTGCTTGAAACGCTACTACATCGCGGTGCTGTGGATGCTCGAGGTGAGTAGGCCTGGTCGTGGTACTGCGGATGCCTGGCCAGGAGCTGCTTGAAACCCTCCTACCTCACGGTGCTGCGGATTCCCGAGGTGAGTAGACTTGGTCGTGGTGTTGCGGATGCCCGACTAGGAGCTGCTTGAAACCCTACTACCTAGCGGTGCTGCGGATGCCCGAGATGAGTAGGCCTGGTCATGGTGCTGTGGATGCCCGACCAGGAGCTGCTTGAAACCCAACTACCTCGCGGTGCTGCGGATGCCCGACCAAGAGCTGCATAAACCCCTACTACCTCGCGGTGCTGTGGATGCCCGAGGTGAGTAGGCCTGGTCATGGTGCTATGGATCCCCGACCAGGAGCTGCTTGAAACCCTACTACATCGTGGTGCTGCGGATGCCCGACCAGGTGCTTCTTAAAACCCTACTACCTCATGGTGCTACGGATGCCCGAGGTGGGTAGGCCTGGTCGTGGTGATGTGGATGCCCGACTAAGAGCTGCTTGAAACCCTACTACCTCGTGGTGTTGCGGATGCCCGAGGTGAGTAGGCCTGATCGTGGTGTTGCAGATGCCCGGCCAGAGGTTGCTTAAAACCCTACTACCTCGCGGTGTTCCGGATGCCCGAGGGGGGTAGGCCTGGTCATGGTGCTGTGAATGCCCGACCAAGAGCTACTTGAAACTCTACTACCTCGCGGTGCTACGGATGCCTGAGGTGAGTAGGTGTGGTCATGGTGCAGCGGATACCTGACCAGGAGCTGCTTGAAACCCTACTACCTCACGGTGCTGCGGATGCCCGAGGTGAGTGGGCCTAGTCGTGGTGCTGCGGATGCCCGACCAGGAGCTGCTGGAAACCCTACTACCTCGCGGTGTCGTTGATGCCCGGGGTGAGCAGGCCTGGTCGTGGTGCTGCGGATGCCTGACCAGGAGCCACTTGAAACCCTACTACCTCGCGGTACTGCGAATGCCCGAGGTGTGGTGTCATTCCTTTGTCCGACTCGCCTTGTGTGTCGCCAAGTTCCAGGGTTCTGGAACCAGAGGTCATCCTCACCATGCTTAAGGCCCCTTGGTTCGGAGTGAGGCAATTATCTCTTGACCCTTAGCTAGGAACAAAATGATCCTACCTCCGAGGGGGGGGGGGGGCGTCCGAGGGCATAACGGGGTCGGTTGTCACAAGAAACCATAGCATAAAAGGAAAACAAAAAGGACTCCCAACATTCAAAGGGAAGAAATGAAAAGGATTCCATCAAAGATTCTTGGTTACATCTAGTAACTACATGCTAAAGCAGCAAAATGAAGGGCAATGAAGTGCGATAGCTATGACTCCTCCGTCGATGTCGATGCTTGTTTCAGCCTGACCCCCTAGCCTGACTTGCCTGGCTCCATCTGGAGCCTCCCTTGCAGTCGCGAGCTCCCCAGGGTGTCAGGGGGGAACACTTGTGCTTCATGTTTGTTGGCTCGCCACCTTACATCCCGGGTTGAGGTGGAACCCTAGTTCTTGCAGCTTCGTTACTCCTCATGTAGGAGAAGAGCGTGTGTCCTTACCTTGAGTTGAAGGCTTGTTCTTCAACCTCCTCGCTCCTCAGGTCGACGACAGACATAACATAAGGAGCTAAAAGTACCCAATGAAACGAAGTGATGCAAAAATACTTTCCATTTCAAATAATAGATTACACTATGAGGTCAAAATAGGAAAGTATATAAATACAGAAGTAAAAGATATGTAGCTCAGGCTGGGGGAATGCTCCTATAACTCCTTGTCTTCGGGAGGAAGCTCATCCCAGGCACGGTTGAAGCTTAGGAGGCTCAGGTCAGCGTCAAGTTTCAGGAGTTGGCCTTCTGGATCTGGTGGATGGCACCGTTAAAGCCCTGCTGCAGACACTTCATGACTTGTCCGACCAAAATATCGCCAAACTCGTCAGACTCCAAGAACCTGGCCTTGAATGCCGCCTCGATCTCCTTTGGCCGGGATGCCTCGGCAGCCTTGAAAGCTTGTAGTTCAGCCTCGGCTACCTCCTTGGCCATCCTCAGCTGAGCCACCTCGGAAGACCTTTTGTCCTGGTCCTCTAGAATCTCCTTGAGCTTCTTTGAGGCGGCCGGAGCTTCTGATCGGGCCTGAGTGGTGTCCTCCTCCAGCTCGGTCAAGCGATCAGTGGTTGCTATGATAGCTGTTTCTTTCTGATCCAACTGATGTGCTTGGACTTTTATGCGCTCGTTTAGTTTTTCTGTTGAGGTTTCTAGGAGTCTAACACCCCCAGCCAACTTCTTCTCTTTCTCCTGGAGCTGGTCCTGCTCCTGGGTCATCTTGAGTAAGTCTTTCGAAAGAGCCACTGCTCGAGCGGACACCAACCGCTCCATGTGACGGGAGCTGTGAAGACCCGACTCTAGGGCTAGCAGAGTATCCAGCTGGTGCTCCACCTTCACTCGGAGAGCCATGCTGATCTCTAGTTGTAAAAGCCCCGCTCGACGGGTATGGTCGGTGTCGACCTCCGCCTTCAGTGCGCGGCAGGTCAAAGACTCAACCTCTCTCCAGGAGTATACATGACGACTAACAGTGAGGCAGTCCTGAGCAGCCTGTTATAGCACGGAGAAGTTAAAGTATATAAATCAAAACAAGCTATGAAATCCAGAACCCTTACCTTCAGGAGAGACTCGTGGAGATTGGTCAAGGGCCCTGCCGTGGTGCGCTTGAGGGGGGGGGTGAGGAGTCTCTGGACGGGAGAAGACGTTGGACAGTCGGAGTTCCTGGAGGCACGACGGAAGGACCAGAGACATCCTCGTCGGAGCTGGAGGCCCCCTCAGAGGGACAACCATCAGCAGGAACATCTCTGAATTAAACCGGGAGAAGGGGTCCAGATGATTGGGAAGCTGCTTTCGATGCTGCTTCGAGCTTCTTGCGTAGGCGCTCCAGCTTCAGGCGAGGCTTGGTGGGCATTGCGCGTTTCCCTTTGGGAACCTTGGCGGAAGCCGTGGAAGGGGCGACTGCGGAGGAGCTAGCGGTTTGACCCCTTGTCTCTGGAGTGCCCATCTGCTGGTAATGATGGGACAAAGGGACGATGTCCTCATCGTTAGGTATGGGTATGCCCTCCTTAGGAATGGAGGGAAGCTTGATGGGGTCAAGTGGCGCAATCTCTTCCACTTCGACGGGCAGTCCTCGCTGCGCTTCCTCTTGGGTTGCCCTGATGGTTTGGGTTGCTGGGTATCAATGGGAGGCAGCGACTTCTCCGTCTCGACGACGACGAAAGGTAGGGTGGCCTCTTGGGCGACGTCGATCTCTTGGGGGATGGGTGATTCCCAAGCCCCCTGGTCGGCAGGCGGCTCGGTCCTAGTTAGTGTCTCCGTTTGCTCCAGTGTTAGGAGCTCGCCGACCGACTCCGTGGCTGCCTTCGAAGTTTCGGAGGGGGCAGTTGGTGCGATAAGATGGGTCGGGGAGGCGCTAGGGCGTCCTTGTAACACCCAATAAATTTCTGATATTATTAGGGATTTTTAGGAATTTTTCTAGCATTTTTCGAAATTTTATTGCATTTTTCGGATTAAAAATAAAAAGGAAAAAATTAAGGGGTCGAGTGGGGATTGATCCCGCGACCACAGGAAGAAGCAAAGCCTTAAGGGCAACCAAGTAACCAGCTGGGCTAGGGTATCAAGCACAGAAAAGAATGAAACGAAATAATGTTATAGTTGATTTAGGCAGTTTCATGAAGAGGTATTTAAACTTCCACTTAAGTTGTTTTAAGACCCCTTTTAGGGTTTGGGGAGGCCGCGCGAGCAAAGGGAGGAGGCTGCGAAAATAGGGAGAAAGGGGGAGTTTTCTTCCTCCTTCTTCTTCCTCTTGAAGTAGAAGACCTAGGGCTTCTTCCCTAGGGCCAAGGGTGAAGTTTTCTTGCAAAGGAAGAGGAAAAGAGCCTTACACTAGAAATTTCGAGATACTTAGTGAGTTTCTTCAAGAAAAGGGTAAGTAAATCACTCACCTGCAATAGGAGTAGCTTCGCATGTAGTTTCCTTGTTGTAGAACCTTGATTTTGTGATTTATGTGCATGTTTGGAGAATAGTATTTATTGTGTGATTAAGTTTCTCAAGAATACATGTTTTTAATCATAGAACTTGAATTAGAATGGATTTTTATATATGTGACCTAAGTATGGAAGACCAAGTTCTTGAAAAGTCTCCAAATTGAGTTTTGGGTTAAGGGCACGCAAGGTGCTCGATGAAAGTTCCAAGTGAGAAGGGTAAGGTTTGGTAGTGCAAAGATTTATGTAAAAAGAAAGATAACTTGATAAGTATAAGTATTATGAATAAGAAAGTATTTTACTTTTGTAAAGTGACATGTACCGGGCAAAAGAGAGGCCCACAGAAAGTTAGAAAGAAGCTCTAATAGGTTGCGGTGGCTAGCTACCCCGAAACCTATTAGGGATGCGCGCATTGGTACATTGATACCATGGTACAGTGTCAAGGCCTGAGAAGTTGATTATTATTTTGAAGTATATGAGTATATGAAAGTGTTTCAATTTCCTAAAGTGCATGTTTTGTTATCTATGATAACATGGTTATGTTATAAGCATGTTAAAGGGAAAGAGCAAAGAAGTTGTGTTTTAAAGTATGGAAATGTATCATTAGTAAGTTTCAAAAGAAATTATGAGCATGTTAGATTTGCCAATGTTTTAGTGCTAGTAAATGTTTTCAAGTATGATTGAGCATGATAAGTATATGAAAGTTTCCATGTGTAAGTATTTCAAAGTGCATGTGTTTTGAAGCAAGCATTATTTGAAAAGAGCATGTTTATCCCTTATCGTTGGATTTGTGAGTTAGGATTTACTTACTAAGCATTTTGCTTATTAGTTGCATTTCCTTCTATTGCTGACAAAGGTAAAGAAAAAGCATAAGTTAAGGAGGCGAAGGGACTTGCATTGATGTTCAGTGGCGACGGAACAGTGGAAGAGATCATTGGGCTAAGTCTTGTAGAACATGTGTTTTGGTGTTTCGAAGTGGTAGAATAAATGACTTTGTTTAAACCTTGCATAGATACAAAATTTGGTACAAACTCTAGTCTAAAGTTCACATAGATTTTGATAGCTTATTTACTTCCGCAAAAGTCCTAATTTTAAGTTTATGAAGTTGTTTTGATTGGCTAAAATGTTTAGAAAACTAGTATAGAGTATAGAAATGGTGTTATGTCTTTGTATGGCTTGAAAGTATATGTTTTGTGGATGGATGGAAATGAGTTTCAGGTCTGAAATGTAGGTTTTCAGGCGTGCCAGTCGACTGGTACAGGACCAGTCACCTGCCCTATCGAACAGTAGCTTCTGTTCGATGCACCAGGCGACTGCCAAAAGGCCAGTCGCCTGGTACCAGTCAACTGCTATATAGCAGTCGACTGGTACCATTGAAAAGAAGTGGTATAAAGCAGCTGGTTAGTACTCTAGTGTTACAACTAAGAGGTTTAGGGGTCAAATCCTGGCAAAGCAAATAAAATGAAAGTTGTTTTGTTTTTTTTGAAAAAAAAAGAGAAGGAAGAAAAAAAAATAAAGCAAGTTAAGGGAAGTCAAGTAGTAGTAACTTAAAGCTTACTAGTAACAAAAGGTGGGTCGTCACAGTCCTTGTTGGCTTCATTCCACTTGATGAGCCGGTTCATCGCCCTCGACAAAATGATGTCCTCTACAGTAAACAAGCAATGAAACATCAGTTAGAATTAATGGACATTTACAAAGACGACAAACATACCGAGGTTGGGGCTGATGCTGGTGATTTTGGGGTTGAGGCCCGCTCGGTACATCAGCTCATCACAGCACACTAGCCCCCGACCACTGAACTCCATACCCGATAGTAGACTCCTAGCCCGCTGGTAGGCGGGGTCCTGCTGGAAGTCACCTAGCTCCTGCAGGGTGGGCAGGTTTTCCCTCCAGCGAAGGGGGCTGAAGGGGAGTCGGGGTAACCGAAGGAAAAAGAACCTCTCTTTCCATCCTTTATGGGAAGAGGGAAATCCACCTAAGAATCTATGGCTGGAACGCGCCGTAAAACTAAAGGCCCCTCTAGAACCAGTAGGAATGAAGACCAAATAGAAGAAACGGGGGTGAGAGGGATATCAAAGAGCTTAAAGATAATATATGCCCCGTCAATCTGAGCGAAGGCGCTGGACGTCATTTGATGGAGGAGGATGTCGAAGTAAGAGGAAATCCCAGTGAAGAAGAGAGGAAGAGGAAAACGGAGTCCTAACTCTATCTGCCCTAGAAAGAAGGTGAAGAATCCTAGAGGGGGTTCTACGGGCGATTGGTGTACCGTGGGGACTTCTACGTCCATCTCGGTCGGAATGTCGTAGGCCTCATAGGCCGCTCAGAGAGTTCCTGGTCTAACCCTAGAAGACATAGATTCAGACCACTCTGCTTGGTATCCTCTCTCTGAGACTCCCCTCCTACCTTGATCCTTCTTGCTTTCCTTAACCATGATTCCTATAGAAGACGTAGAGAAGGTAGTGAGAATGAGGAAGAAAACTTATGCAGAAGAAAAAAGTTCTTAGAGGAGGAAGACGAAGATGATGTCTGCAACTACTGATAGTCTATGATGCCAGAAGGCGGGCGGGCGTTTTCGCCTCCCCTTTTATAAGGAGGAAATCGCCCGCGTGTGTACAATGGGGGGGGGGGGGGGGGGGGTGACACGTGGGCAGCGATAAGCATCCATCTCGAGGAATCACCGCTGTCGAGGTGGCCATTTGATGTGGGCCTAGCATGCATGCATATCAGTAGGAGATTGCATAGAGAGAAAGAGAAGGGCGTGCACGTGGCAGAAGCGCATTTGTGAATGAGTTTTGTCGTCATTAAGAGAGCCCATGCACTTTTAATGGGTGATAGACAACTATCATTGTTGTGCCTCGAAAGTCGCAAAAGCCTTTTTGAAAGACGAATTCAAAGGGATCGCCTCGGAAACAGAGACGAATGTTTCAATTCCTCGGACCCGACAAGCCGTCAGTTAAGTGGCCATGAATATATGGACCCACGACATAGCTTCTTTGATACACCACTAGCCTAATCAGTCAGCCACACTTCATTCGATTAGACTTGAAGGGAGGGACTTGTGATGGGATTGAGCATCCCATGGGTGACACGTGGAAGAAAGAAGCTATGTGTCAAAGTCTACAAAGTCTGGACAATTTTCCTAGACTCCCGAGGCCACCTTGGGCCTGCAGACTCCTGAGATTTTCTCGGGAGGGTATGCTCCCGAGATCCCTTCGGGCAGGTACATTCCCGAGACCCCCTCGGGATGGCAGGAGCTTCAGACATCCCCGGGAAGATAGGCTCCTGAAGACCTTCCAGGAGAAGAAATCTCCCGAGACCCCTTCGGGAGAGCGGAGCCCCAAAAGGGCATAGGCCCGATAACCCAACTCCGTCAACTGTTACCCGTTCCTGTTCAGGAAAGGTGGCAGATAATTATTGTCATTTACATGCGACAATTAAGGCTCAGTAATCGCTGAAGACGTTACCTTAAGGTTATCTGGTAATTGACGAACAGGGAACGTGGAGAAGAACGTGGGGACACGTAGGACCGCCACCTCGGATATATAAGGTACACCAACCCCACAGGTAAAGAGGTTACGCACATCTTACTTACAACCTCTTCCTGGTTCTTTTCCATCTGCATACTTGAGCACTGAGTTGAGTGTCGGATCGGAGTGGGTTTCGTCGGAAAATCTCCAGCGTGTTCCCATTAAAGCTCATGTTAATCTCGCAGGGGAAAATTCCTTCCCCTTCGTTACCACCCTGGTGGGTTAGAATCGGATGACTAGCTGTCCGGATCGATCCCTTCCGGAACAATTATAATAAAAAGTGAAATCGTATTTTAACAATTCTTTTAGGACCGTTCTATACACTTGCAGTAAATTAAACTTTGTTTATCATAATAAAAGGAGGTAGGTTTATAATAAACGTTGTTTATTATAATTAACGTTGTTTATTATAATAATAATAAACGTTGTTTATTATAATAATTATAATTAACGTTGTTTATTATAATAATAATAAACGTTGTTTATTATAAGAAAAATAATAATAATAATTACAATCTATTTAAAATAGATTAGGATGATAATGTTAATATATTGTAAACGTTGTTTCACATGTACTATCTATTTATTTATATGCATGAGTTAGTTGTTCATTATAAAAGTCTATCACGCTGTTAGAGAAAATTAGTTTTTTATTTGACAAAGTTTTTTATGATAAGATATTTTTAATTGACAAAGTTTTTAATGATAGATATTTTAAAATAAATGTTGGATAATTTTTTTTCCCCATTGCAAATTTACTTCTACTAAATAGA
>JAGFNQ010005286.1:0-26896 GCA_024364735.1 Boesenbergia rotunda
GTCATCAGACTCTTCATCGCGGCCTGCATAGCAGCTCGACCTTGGTGTCCGAAGAGCTCCTTGAGGTTCAACATCACGTCACTAGCAGTGGGCATGGCCTGATGCAGATGTTGCAGCACATTCGACATAGATGCCAGAATGTAGCACCACGTTATCTCATCTGCCTTAACCCACTTCTTGTAACGCTCCCTCTGCTCTTCACCAGAGTCCTCTCTAGGCCTTTTCGGACATTCCTCGAAGAGTACATATTTGTACTCTTCAACAGTGAGGACAATGTCAAGATTCCTCTTCCAGTCTATGTAGTTTGGGCCAGTATGTTTATTTTCCTTAAGAATTGTTGCTAGTGGGTTAAAGACTATTATGAAAACCTGAGAATCACAACACAAACTACTTAAGAAATTGAAAATAAATTGATTCCTCAAAATAATAAATTTTTGAAATCAACCAACACCCCTATACACCGAGAAATTTGCATGCCACGATGGTGTGGGCATATACGAATCCCTACATTCGTAAGAGGAGGTTTTACCCATCAATCTTACTATCTTGTCAACCTAACCTTTTGACAAGTAAGATCAACAGTTGTTTCACTTCGTCTTTGTAAAATAATAGCAGTGACTCCGATGGGGAGGATACTATTGTTGGGTATGGCTTGGTGGATTTCCTTAGCGAAAACTTGGTCATCCTTGAAAGACCTCTCCATGTCTATGGATTAAAAAAACTTTAATCCGAATAGGGGCCCGTCTCCCAATGACCATCTCATGACGTATCAAACGATCCAAATTACAACTCAGCCAATCACAAAGATCGGGCCTTGTAATTTGCATGACCGTTCGACCGCGAAAAAGGCGACGAGTGGATCGTCGGCTTTTGTGTTTATGGTTGGGGTTAAGTTAATTAATTATTGTCTATGATTTACAATCAAAATAATTAAATAACTAACATGAAATGACGAGGCAAATAAACAAGGCACAAAAATAAGCAAAGGAGCTTAGGGAGAGATTATACCTTCCCAATTAGCTCGTGATCTTCTACTGTATGACCCTCCCCTCTTGGACGTCGTGTGGGAGACGATCTCCCAAGAACCGTGGTCACCAAGTCGATCCCTTCTCCTAGTGCCAACCAATCCCTAATCAAAGGGATGCCGCCGGCCACTCCAAGTCGCGTGAGCAACTTGTGTTCTGAGCAACTCCACAACTCCAACTTGCATTCTCAAGCTACAAATAAATTACATGAGCAACTTATTTTCTCCAACAACAATTTTCGCAAGCCAATTGTTTTCTTCCAGCTGACAATTCATGTGAACAATTCACACAAACCGTTTTCTTCTCCAAGCAAAACAGTTTGCGTGAGCAAACTGTTCTCCTCCAGCCAAGCAGTTTGCGCAAACTGTTTCTTTTCTCCTCCAATCAATAATTTGCGTGACAACAAATTGTTTTCTTCCTCAAGTTGCGTATGCAACTTTGCTGGTGGAAATTTGCTGGACAAAATTGCACCGACTCTGCTCCGTGAAGTCGGCGCCGCATGCATGGAGAAGAAGAAGTGGCTGCGTGAGAAATGAGATGGCTGCGTGAGCCACTTGGCTTCCATGAAGAAGAGATGGCTGCTTCCTCAATCAGAGAACTTGGCGCCAACGACCGAGAGGGAGAGGGAGAGGGAGAGAAAGAGAGAGGAGGGCAGGAAGGAGAAACTTAGGGTTTTCCTTGTGTTCCCTTGGATTAATTAATTGGATCGATTAACCTCTTTGTTTCATGCCATCATAGGGTATATATAGGGCTACGATAGGGACCATGAGGAGGAGTTGGATCTTGGCTTGCTAATGGATGCAAACCCGGTCCATTAATGAGGATCCATTCCACTAAAGGATCCCCATTGAATTACCTCACCAATCCCCATATTTACATATGGTCTCCACCTATTACGAGTCGTCCTAAGATTTCGAATGCCCGTTAATTAATTTAAATTACTGACAATTCAAATTAATTAACTTCTGGATCCTTGATTAGTACCACTCAACCTTATCATCATGCCGGATCAAATCCACCTGCAGGGTTTAGCATGATGAACCTTTTGAGCTCATCAAGGGAGCATCATCATCCCGACTCACCAGGACACGAATTCCGTCAATAATCAACATCACATCATATTATTAATATTATCTCCCAACTTACTGGGCCTATCGATCTAACAGAATAGATCTCGCCTATTGGTAAATCAAAGAGACAATAATTAATAATATATGCTCGTTATTATATCGAGATAAGGGATCATACTCCATAATAAAATCTGAGGTCCTATCCAATTATCGAGTCAGTACAAATTGGATAACCTCGGGTTTTGGTCCTGCTCAATGTACTCAAAGCACACTAGTGTAATTCTATGGTCAAGACCAATCACACCTAATTACACTACAACCATCCCGATGGTTTGTTCAATTCCATCTCGGTTGTGAGCCTCTACTTATACTAGACAAGGAACTGATAACATGATCTTTCATGTAACACCATACACCATGTTATCTACAATGCGTAGTAACAGACTTTAATACATGTACTAATATAAACATGTACCAAGTGTTGTTGTGATTCTCTTTTCAAAAATTAGATGATCTTATATATAAAAAGAGCAATGCCTTTTAGTGTACATATCTAACAATTTCCCACTTAAACTCAAAGACTTTGCTGTTCTCAAAATGCCATACATCTGACTCCCTGATCCTCCACATGCCTAAAGCTCTCGCTATCAAGGCCTCAGTGAAAAGATTTCCCAGGTTGTCCTCTGATGTAATCTAGGCAACAACAGCTTTTCCTCTCCTGGGTGGTACTTGCGCTCTATGTGTTTACTTACCTTATGGGCTCGTGATTCCTTCGAGTTTGCAACTGCACCATTTGTATATCACAACAAAATGTGATAGCTTTGAGCAAACCAGGAATCACATCGAAGTCCATCTTAAAGTTCCTGAACCATATAGCTTCCTTTTGGCTGCCACATCCTTAGCTTCCATGGTGGAGTACGCCACGCAGCCGCTGTACGACACTCCTCCAAACTATGGTTCCACCTCCTAAAGTAAACACAAAACCACAGGAATACTTATATTTTGCCCCTATCTGACTGGAATTTTGTATCCATATAACCCTCAGGAGATCGGTCTACCCGGTAAACCATCATATAGTCTATAGTCCTTCTTTGGCACTAATATATGTTTTTACTGCAATCCAATTTCCTTAACCTGGGTTACCCCGATATCTGCTAACCATGCCCATGACACTACAGATATCTGGTCTCGATTTTAGCATACATGAGGCTTCCTATAGCTGACGCTAAAGGAACCGCCATTACCTACTCTATCTCCTTTGATAATCTAAACATATCTTCTTAGATAGAGTAGCTCCACAGCTGAAAAGTTCAAAACTTTTCTTGGAGGGTTCCATGCTAAAACGAGTTAAGACGCTATCTTTGTATGAAGCTTGGGATAAGTACAATATCCTTCTCTGGTGATCCCTTAGAACTTTGATCGCCAAGGATGTGTCTTGCTTCTCCTAGGTCCTTCATATCAACTATTTGGACAACCATACCCTTACATCTGATAATACTTTATCATTGTTGCCAACTAACAAAATATTATCTACGTATAGTACAAAAATACTACTACGTTTCCATCACATTACTTACATACACAAATCTCATCCGTCCTTTGAATAAATCCATATGATTGGATTATCTCTTCAAAGTGGATGTTCCATGTCATAGGTCTAGGGATCTTGATTCATGGTCACCTAGGACCGAGTCCGAAGACTCTCCCAAGAACATGAATCCTTCTGGTTGACTAACAACCCTCCCACTATGACGAGTTACCACCTATGTATCTTCTGTGACACGTGGTGTAGTGACTTATGGTGTATCCTCTTGTACAGTTGGTACTAAGGTCAGAACATCCCCTCTTAATTTTTCAAGAACTAGTCTACTCATGAGCTTGTGGTTCATCACATAGTCTTCTTCTAAGAATCTGGTATTCGTGCCAACGATTACCCTCTAATCCTTAGGACTATAGAACTACCTTTCATTCCTCTAGAATAGCCTACGAATAAGCGCACGAGATTCCAATCTTATCAGTATCCCCTCTCAGCACATGTGCTGAGCTATCCCATGTCCGAATATGTCTTAGTCTTGGCTTTTGCCCAGTCCACACTTCTACGGGAGTAGAAGACACTGACCTAGATGGTATCAAGTATGCACGCTGTCGTATCCAGAGCATATCCCCAGAATGAATCTGGCAACTCGGAGCAGCTCATCATTGTCCTAATCATCTCCATAAGAGCCCTTTTCCTTCGCTCTACTACACCGTTCTGTTGGGGCGTACCGGGTGCAGTCAATTGGGATTGAATCCTAGCCTCTAATGAGTAAGTCTAAATTCTCTCAAGATGTACCCATCACTATGATCTGATCATAGTGTCTTAATACTTTTACTTTGATGTTTCTCCACATCACCCTAGAATTCTTTTGAACTGATCAAAGCATTCAGGCTTGTGGTCATCAAGTAAACGTATCTACAACTTTGGATATTCGTCTCACGAAGTATTCAAAGGTACCTCTATCCTGGATAGGCATAGAACCACACAAATCAGAATGAACCAATTCTAACATATCTTTGGCCCTATACCCTCAGCCTTAAAAGGCCTCTTGGTCATCTTACATTCCAAGCAAAATTCAAAGGTTAGGAAGTCTCCTACTACCAATGAACCCAAGGGCCCATCGGCTATTAACCGTTGAATCCTACTAAGGTAAATAAGACCAAGCCTTAGACGCCAAAGGTATGTTTGGTTTATTTCGGAAGGAACCTTTCTCCTATTTTGGTTAGATGATGAGCTATTAACTACTAATTGCATCGTGGGTGATTTTGGTTCTAAAATGCACAAATTGGTTATCCATGATCCTAAATAGATAATCTTTCTATTCCACTTTTCATAACAAAAGGCAATAGAATATCCATTATTTCAGAAACTGAACCAGAGTTCTTTCTAAAATTAGGTACATAAAAGCAATCTTCTTAAAACCAAAACTTTATTTTCCTATCTAAAGAAAAATAAATAACTCACACTGCAATAGTCGCAACCTCCGTGTTGGGTATGGCTTAGCGGGTTTCCTCAGTGAATACCTGGTCGATCCGAGAGACCTCTCCGTGTCTACGGATTAAAAATTAATCCGAGGGGAGACCCGTCTCCTATAGTCCTTCTTGTGCCGTATTGAACGATCCAAATTACAGCTTAGCAAATTACCAAAATTGGCCTTGTAATTTGCTCGACCATTCGTCCGCGGAAAAGGCGACGAGTTGATCGCCAACTTTTGTGATTTGGTCGGGGTCCAGTTAAGAATTTATTCAACATATTTTGAGATCAGAATAACAAATTCTCAAGCATAAAATGACGACGCATACGATCATGGCACAAAATCAACATAAGGAAATACAAAGGAGTGTATGGAAAGTTATACCTTTCCGATCACCTCGCGGTCTTCTACCTTATGCCCCTCTCTTCGCAGACGTCGTGTGGGTGACGATCTACCACGATCCAAGATCACCAAGAGCTCCAAAATCCTCACTTCCTTACCCAAGCCGCAAACCCTAGCCTCTAGGGTTTGCACCGCCGCCTCCTCCCTCTTGCCCGTGTGCGCCGACGGCCACCTGCACTGCGTCCAACAGAGGCTGAGGAGTCTAAGGAAGACTAAGAGGAAGGAAGAAGAAAGGTTTTCCTCTTCCCAAACCCGCTGCCAATCACACTAAACCTCTCCCTCACCGTCGGTGACCTTGCGCCTCTTCTCCACGCCGTCGGCGCCTTGTTTCTCTCTATCCCGTGTGCTCCGGCCACCAATCAAGAGGGAGACCGTCTCCCTTCCTCAGTAGCCCACGCCAAAAGAGAAGAAACCCAGAGGAAGTAGAGAAGAGAACTTCTCTTCTTCGGTTTTGCGCCGGCGCCCTAGGAGAGAAGTTGAGAGGGAGAAAAGAGAGAGAGAGAGGCCAAGGGTTTTCCAATTGGATTAATTCTCTCTTGGTTTTTTGATCTCATAGGGTATTTATAGAGCTAAGGTAGGGACCAAGAGGAGGAGTTGGATCTGTTAGTAATATGAGAGAAGTGTCCTAAGGCAATCGCCTTATGATTATAATCATTTACTTTAATAAATGAATATTAACTATTTGAGTATACATGTTCGTGTATTTGATTGAGATCTTAAACTCATTTACTGAATGTCCGTAATACAATTCACAGCATGAGAGAATTTGTGATGAATTCACAACTAGTGATTATCTCTACATGTGCAATTGTGAAGTATTGAAATTGTCCCTAGTCGATGAATTGATAAATATGGACACTATCAATTCTGTTGAGACGAGCATGGGTTATTCTCTAATCAGCTGATTCTCACTGGCTGGTGACATTGGTATGTCCGGAGATAAACATGAATGCTAGTTAAGGGAACTAGTTCATTGGAGTGACTAGCTGTAAGACTTCATATGGTAATCTACATATAGATATGTCAATGAAGTTCTTACTGCAGCTTAAGTGTGATGTTCCTTTGACTTGCGGTGTTCAAGTCATCCTGGTCATGAAGACTTATACTTTGACATCATAAGCAAGCATCTCCAAGGAGGTGTGGACCCAGGATGGTTGGGTATAAGCCGAAGTGCCCGAAGATGTTTGAACAGCCTACAAAGGATTCACCACTCCTTGCGAGGAGATGTATACCCAAGGCCTATCGTCGGATTGTTACTCGAAGCCTCTGGCCAGAGCATCACATGTTCCGAGTATGAATCTCTCAGAAACATGAGAGTAAATAGAATCCGTTGGACGAGAAAGACATTACTTGGGCTAGGTGTGACGTAGTCATCCTAGTGGGGACTGACACACATAGACCGTGTCCTGAACCAAGTGGGTATAAGATGGTGAAGGGAATGAGGCACGAGTCATTAAAGCTGCTGAAGGGTTTCAGAATAGTTTCTGAGGTCAACCGTTGATCTTTCGATTAATTGGGGATCATGATGTACTACTAGGTGTCACTCATGATCGTTCTATAATTGGTTAATTATAGACGGCCAACATAAATCGAAAGCCTATTTAGTCACACGCACTACGAGTAGTCCGAGGGATTTAAAACGAGTTAAAAATTGGATTTTCCGATCAAGAGAGATAAGTCGAATCTGAATTTTTCAGAGACGCATCGGAAGCATAAAATGGCTAAGTCTTTTGAAGACTTATTGAACTAATTAAATGATTTTAATTCGTGAGAACGAGGCTTGGGTTTGGCCGGCCAAAGAGGGTCCCCACCCTCTTTGTTTGGCCGGCCACAATAAGAGGGAAGAACCAAATTGTTTGGTTCAAATTTGTAAAATAAACCGCGCGTGGTTTGTAACGCCCGCTTTTTTTTTTAAAGCGGCGTTACGCTAACATACTTAAGGCATGTAACACCATACTGCAGCGGAAATAACTTAAACTTTACATGCCCCTACTACCATTTCTAACATAGTGACATGGACACTAGACATATAGACTTCATACTTAAACATCATGTCATAACAAGCTTAACATCATATCATGGGGTTCATTTCATATCATGCATAACATCATGTCATAAATTTCCATAAGTCACTAATCGAGCATATACTTAACAAAAGTAAAGTTCTTAGCATAACGGCAACCGTTCGATTTCATGGGCCAAGTCACTATCACATACATATAATCTTGCCCTCCTGCTGCTTCCTCATGGTCCCCTTGCATGATCTGCGGTATAAGGAAAAAGACTATAAGCACACAGGCTTAGTAAGACTCTTTCCTACTCACTAAAATCATTCGTCATTCATTCATAATCATATGGAACATAAGCATCATAAATATTTCTATCATAGCATAAATCATAAACATAGGCATAAATCTAATTAAACATTCTTATCATGGCCTAAAGTATAAACATAGGCATAAACATAATTAAACATTCTAAGCATGGCATCATACATGGCATGAACATAACTTAATAAACTTTCCTAGCATGGCATGGGACATGGCATGAATATAAACATAAGATATAAACCAACCTATATGGCTTAAACATAGGCATACATTCTAACATATCATAAGAGCATCTTCTTACCATAATCATAACATGGATCATTCATTCTCATACATATCTTTTAACATGGAGCATAAGCATAACACATCATTATCATAACATAATGCATAACATGTATGAATGCATGGGTGGAATGCATATACATATGGATGCTTAACTTTTAAAATCATACTTTTAAAATGCTTAAACATAATCATCATAACATTTGGGGTCCCCGACTTGTACCACATACATACATCATAGCGCGCATCCCTAGTAAATCCGAGGTAGCGAGCCCCGACCTACTAGGGTAAGGACAGCATAGTCGGTAGTCCCCGAACCGAGGCGTTCTCAAGGAGCCCATCCCTGTTGCACAGCTCCGGTAGTGCCAGAACCGTGGACAGCTCCGGTAGTCCAGAACCGGGGCGTTCTTAAGGTGCCCATCCCTTGGACCCATACTTGGGTCCGGTACAAGCTCATTCATAAAGTAAAATACTTTGCATGCTTCATCATTCATAAGACATTCATATCATACTTATCATGGCATCATTCTTATCATGAACATGATCATAACATACTTATCATGGCATCCTTCTTATCATGAACATAGACATAACATACTTGTCGTGACATCATTCTCATTCTTAGACATGGCATATGTACACATCATTCATAGAGCATGGCATACATTCGTATTATCCTAAAACATGGCATATCATTCCTAAACATGGCATATCTTGCATAACCATGGCATATCATTCATAAACATGACATATCATTCGTAACATGACATATCATTCATAAACATAGCATATCATTCAGAAACATGGCCTATCATTCATAACATGGCCTATCATTCATAAACATAAATCACATCTTACCATAGGGCCATCGGGACCCTTATTTGAAATAAATCTTAACTTTTATCCTATTAACCCTTATTGGCCGAAACTTGTGGAGTCCCAAGGCCATGTGAAAATTCACATAATCACCATCCTTCATCCTTATATCATGGCAACACATAAACATATGCTTGAAGTTAAAGACTCAACCCTAACCCTTGGGTCCTTGGGGTTGGCCGAACCATATGGGCCTCTAGGGTGCTCCAAAAATTCCCAAAATTTATAATTAACTTCTAAACATAATAAGGGAAAATAAAATAACTTTATAATGATTTTTAACATATTTATAGATATTTAAATCATGGTGGCCGAAACCCATAAACATAGGGACCTTGGTTTTGCCCCTTTCATGTTGGCCGAAACCCTAGAGTGTCCTAGGGTACTCCAAAAATTCCCAAAAATTATAAGTAACCTCTACACATCATAAGGGAACATAAAATAACATTATAATGATTTTTAACATATTTCTAGACATTTAAAACATAGTGGCCGAAACCCTTGAACTTAAGGTTCTGGGTTTTGCTTCTTTCATGTTGGCCGAAACTCTAGGGTCTCCTAGAGTACTCCAAAAATTCCCAAAAATTATACTTAACTTCTAAACATCATAAGGGAACATTAAATAACATTATCATGATTTTTAACATATTTCTAGACATTTAAAACATAGTGGCCGAAACCTTTGAACTTAAGGTTCTGGGTTTTGCTTCTTTCATGTTGGCCGAAACTCTAGGGTCTCCTAGAGTACTCCAAAAATTCCCAAAAATTATACTTAACTTCTAACCATCATAAGAGAACATTAAATAACATTATCATGATTTTTAACATATTTCTAGATATTTAAAACATAGTGGCCGAAACCTTTGAACTTAAGGTTCTGGGTTTTGCTTCTTTCATGTTGGCCGAAACTCTAGGGTATCCTAGGTTACTCCAAAAATTCCCAAAAATTATATCTACTTGATAAACATCATAAGGGAACATTAAACAATATTATCCAGATTTTTAGAATATTTATAGGCTTTTAAATCATGCTGGCCGAAATCCATAAACTTAAGGACCTTGGTTTTTCTTTCCTTTCAACATCACATCCAAAACTACCCCATATATCATACTAAAAATCATGGAAATCATAGATAACTATTATAACACAGGTGAGGGAGTCTTACCTTGGGATTTCGTGATTTTTAGACCTTAAAAGAGAAAGAACTTGTAGAGCTCTTGACCCTTGATCCCTCCTTGCCCTTGTACTCTTGTAGAAACTTTAGATCTAGGAGATGGAACCTTGGTGGAAGCTTTTCCAAGGGGAAAACCCCTTCTTGGTGCTCAGCAAGAATGAGGGGAGGAAGAGTTTCGAAAATGAATGTAATGGGAAGAAGAAGTAACTCCCAAAAAACCCCTTTAATAGCCCATTAAGGAGGTAAATGAAGAGTCTCTCCATGACCCTTCATCTTCTTCTATGCTTTAACAAATATCCACTTCATTTCCTCCCAACAATCACTTGCTAGGTGAGTTGGTTAAAGCATGCATGGTTGTCCAAGAGGTCCAAGGTTCAATCCTTGGCTCATGCACCTTAATTTTTATTTCATTTATTTTATTATTTTTATTCTCCCTAAATTCCGAAAATTCCCCTAAAATCATCCATAATTATGCTAATATTCCCAAATAAAATTCTTTTATATTTATATTATTTTTTCCTAATTTATATTAATTTTACCTAATTAATACCCATTTTTGGAGCCCATTTAAAGCTCATTAGTACCTAATTTCTCCATTAAAATAGAAAAATTTGGCTAAGACTTACCCATAATCATGCTAATATGTCTAATTAAATCCTATTTATATTTATACTAATTATTACCGAAATCCACCTATAATCATAGTACTAAAAAACCCACATAAAGCCCATTAGTACTTAGTTTTCTCAATTTAAATGAGAAAACATAGATTTTCTAGGCCAAAGTTCTCCTTAATATTTCTAGGTCCCTTGGAAAATTATTTTAACATGCTGAATATTTTAAGAAAATATTAAGAGAATTTTCTGGGTCGTTACATGGTTTGTCTTATAAAATTATGGATAAAGAAATTTATATAAAGAAATTTGTATAAAGAAATTTATATAAAGAGATTTATTTATCATGGAAATTAAAATAAACCTTGGAATGGTTTATTTTATTTTATAAAATCAATAATGGATTGATTTACCATGATAAAGAGATTTATATAAAGAAATTTCTTTCCATAATAAAAGGGGAGACATGGTTGTTTTTCACGCCGAGTTTTCTTCGGGATGACTTCGCAAAGCCACGAGTTTCGTGCCGACAAGAACTACTAGATTCTCCAAAGGCACGATAAGAATACCAAGAGAGAGATGAAAAACTAACCACCAAACGAAGAACGGAATCAAGATTCCGGGAGGAGGGAAGGAGTCGTGCCCGCTTCTTCTTCTTCTTCGGCTTCTTCTTGGTGGTGGAAGCTCACGGCAAAGGGGAAGGGCTCTAGGGCCGGCGGCACTAGAAGAGGGAGAGGGAGAGAAGGAGAGGGAGAGAGGCTAGGCAAGAATCCTTGATCTCTTGGATTAATCTCCTAGCCTTGCCTTGGTACCTTTATATAGTAGCCTCTTAATCGCCAAGTCTCCTCTTAACGGAATAAATTTTTCATAAGAAATTTATCTTATAAATTTTTCTAAGAATTATTCCGTTATGCCATGTTTTTATTATAACTTAAATAGAACGCAAATTCAGAGAAGACATGATCGAGTGATTATCTTAGAAATACAAATTGAGCTTATGTGAGAAGAATGATAAAGAATGCATCAACATACATTAATTAAATCCTATTTATTTTTTGAATTGAATAACCCTTTTTATCAATTCGGGAGATCGTAGGAACATCTCCAAATAGGTTGATATCCAACCATAGATAAGAACAACCATGGCTATGACCATCAAGTTATTCTTAGCTATGAAGGTAGGTAATTATACCGATTACATATCACATATATGTAACTATCACTTTATGCTATCAACTAATTGAATGTTTGCATAAATCATTGGGTTGTTAACTCATTAACAAGTATGCAACATTATACATAGCACCCAACTGCACCTCTCTTTACATCGACCTTGGCTGTGGCACAACAAATCGATGCTCCAAGCTTAAGGCTGACGCATTAATCAAGAAATAGTTTTAATATGGTTGGAGCTCATTCAACCGTTTAGTCAGGCTTGGATGTGTCCAACAACCAAAACTAAGGATTGACCTCTGACTCCAACTATATTTATCATAAACTAATTCCATGGTTTGAACATGTTGAGGTTCAAGCCGGGCATGGATGTGTCCATCAACCCAAACGAGAAACAAAACTCCGGTTCTAACCATATTAATGGAAGGTGTTGGCCTTAATATTTTGTAAGGGGTTTTGGGTCTCATCCTTTCTTTTCTAAGCACATTCATAACATATAATTATGTCATGTACTAACGATTTCCTTAATAAAGTATATATGTGACTTAATTTATCAAGTCTCATTAATTGAATTAGGAACCGGATTTCCTATTTCTAATTTCATACTTTATTCAATTAATGAGACTTGATAAATTAAGTCACATACATACTTTATTAAGGAAATCGTTAGTACATGACATAATTATATGTTATGAATGTGCTTAGAAAAGAAAGGATGAGACCCAAAACCCCTTACAAAATATTAAGGCCAACACCTTCCATTAATAAGGTTAGAACTGGAGTTTTGTTTCTCGTTTGGGTTGATGGACACATCCATGCCCCGCTTGAACCTCAACATGTTCAAACCATGGAATTAGTTTATGATAAATATAGTTGGAGTCAGAGGTCAATCCTTAGTTTTGGTTGTTGGACACATCTAAGCCTGACTAAACGGTTGAATGAGCTCCAACCATATCAAAACTATTTCTTGATTAATGGGTCAGCCTTAAGCTTGGAGCATCGATTTGTTGTGCCACAGCCAAGGTCGATGTAAAGACAGGTGCAGTTGGGTGCTATGTATAATGTTGCATACTTGTTAATGAGTTATCAACCCAATGATTTATGCAACATTCAATTAGTTGATAGCATAAAGTGATAGTTGTAACGCCCCAAATTTTGGGCTTGCTTTCTATTATAAAAAAAAGGGCACAAAAAAAAATGTCGAAATATATATTATCAGATTGTATGACATTTATTTCATAAATGAACAAAATTACATTTTGTGATTTCATGATTAAATGTTATGTGATTTCATTAAAAAGGATTAGGAATATGTAATTGCATAAATTAGAATATGTGATTGCTTGAATTGGAATATGTGATTGCATAAATTGGAATATGTGATTGCATAAATGTGATTTGAGAATATGAGAGTGAATTGGGCTAATGGGCTTTGCAAAAGTGAATACCAAAGAGGAGCAAAAATATACTCTTGCCGAGGATCGAACCTTGGAACTCTTGGTAAGCAAAGCCTTGAAAAGCAACGAAGTAACCAATTCACCCAGCAGGGGATTGCTGAGAGGAAGGAAGGGAAATTCTTGTTAAGGGTTAGGCAATGTGAAAGGGTAGAGGAAGAGACTCTTGATGAGAAACCCCTTGGTGAAGGGACACTTGGAGAAGAGGCACTTTGTCTCTTCCCTTAGTATAAATAAGAGGGAGTGCTAAGGGGCTAACCATCATTATTGCAAACCCCTCACTCACTCTCCCTCTTCAAGTTGCCGAAATCCTAACTCCTCTCTTCCTCTTCAATTTTCGAAATTCAAACTCCTCTTCCTCCTTGAGATTTTCGAAAATCCAAGGGAAGGGTCTCATCCCAAGGGACACTCCCAAGACCCCATTGAAGGTTTGAATCTCTTGCAAGGCAAGAAGAAGTCAAGGACCTCAAGAGCAAGGAGAAGCACATCCCCTCCGAACTAAGGGTATACCTTAAGGATATTTAGCGAAAGAAGTAAGTGCCCCTCACCTGTAGCATAATTGCTGTGTATGATTTCCTTCTTCTTGTAGTTTGCGAAAATGGGGATTTGCCCTAGGTAAGTTTCGGCCTCCCCTTAAGGGAAAGCCTTGGTTACTTTTTGATACATGAGAAGACCCCTTGGAACCTAGGGTATACCTATATGTTGATTTCCTTCAAGTTGTGATAACAAAAATTAGGGTTTGCACCCCCTACAAGTTTCGGCCAAGACATGGAAAAATTAGGGATTCAAGGGTTGAATTACTCTATGATGTATCTTATGTTAGTGTATGACATGATAGTGTAGATAAAGTGTTTGTATAAATGGTTGTGTGAATGTTTGATTTCAAAAACCCTAAATCCCCCTACCCTACACTTTTGGCCAACCCTAGAAGAATTAGGGTTTAGGGTGCATGATTAACCTATGATGAAATCCATGTTTAATAATGTTGCATGATATGTATGTGAGGTGTTTGTGTAAATATTTGTGTGAAGGTTTGATTTCCAAAAAACCCTAATCCCCCCTACCCTACACCATTCGGCCAACACCATAAAGTTAGGGTTTGTAGAGGATAAACTACCCTATGAGATATGCTTATGTTTGGGATGATGATATGTATATGCAAGTGATGATTAAATGGAATGTTTGATTGGAAAACTTAATTTTTTCCTAGCATGTGATATTCGGCCAAAGCATGGAACATTAGGTTTATGAAGGTTGATTACCCCATGATGTATGCTATGCTTAGTATGATACATGATGTATATATATATGATACTTGTATGGGATGTTGGATGTCAAAAACCTAAGCTACCTCCACCCTTAACTTTCGGCCAAAGGGCCCTATACTTGGGATTGGATTAATAAATATCATGCATGATAATGATCTTGTGTAGGATATGACATGCTGGTGTGATTCTTGATATGTTGATTGGAATGCATGCTAGCCAAATTACAACTTTCGGCCAAGAGAGAACTCTTGGACCCTAGCCTTGGTTGCTCCCATGAAATGCATGCTTTATACTATGCTAGTTATCAAGATTATGAATGTATACATATGTATAAAAATGAGCCCTATAGGGCATGGACGAAGAAGGCTTAGGGCCTAAAGAATGCTTCCCTAGAAGGTTGGGACTAAGAGCATACTTTATGAAAATGAAGAACATGATAACTATTTTATTTTGTAATGGCTTGTACTATAGACTCTTAAAGCGAGTCAAATGATTATGTTACTAGGCTGAAGGACTTTTGAGAAGGCCTAGTAAACCCTAGTAGTTCGGGATTAGCTACCTCGTTCCTATTCAGGGGCGCGCGCAAAACATGAAGTACAAGCCGGGCCCTAATGATTATGCTATGTTCAAGTATTATGTTTATATGTTTTCAAAAGAACCTTCCTATGAAGTTAACATGCTTAGATGTTTAAACATGCTTAAATGCTTACCATGCTTGAATGTGATATATTCTCTTACCTTTTTCATGATATCCGATTTTGTGAGTAGGACAGGGCCTTACTAATCTATTGCTTATTGTTTAGTGTTTTCCCTTATGCTACAGATAAAGGACGCTAAGCTATGGAGGCTGCGGGAGAAGGGCAAGTGTGTGTGTGATAGTGCTGGTGGATAAAAAGGATCTTGCTTTTAGTTGCTTCAAGTTTTGGAACTTGTCATGTTAAACCCATGTTATGTTTGCTATGTTTGAAGATGAATAAAAATAATCATGCTTCCGCTACATGAACCTTGCATGCTAAAATTATACATATGCCCATGCATAGATTAGATAGAAAAATATGAATGCATGCGTGTAGTTGTAATGTACGAAAATTAAAGTAGCGCCGCCGAATCCCTAGGGGATTAAGAGCGGGCGTTACAATAGTTACATATATGTGATATGTAATCGGTATAATTACCTACCTTCATAGCTAAGAATAACTTGATGGCCACAACCATGGTTGTTCTTATCTATGGTTGGATATCAACCTATTAGGAGATGTTCCTACGATCTCCCGAATTGATAAAAAGGGTTATTCAATTCGAAAAATAAATAGGATTTAATTAATGTATGTTGATGCATTCTTTATCATTCTTCTCACATAAGCTCAATTTGTATTTCTAGGATAATCACTCGATCATGTCTTCTCTGAATTTGCGTTCCATTTTGGACACCAATAAACTGACTGGGCCAAACTTCATGGACTGGCTTCGAAACCTGAGGATAGTCCTCAAGGCAGAGAAGCTTGCTTATGTCCTTGAAGATCAACTTCCCAACCGTCCTCCAGAAAATGCAACTCCAGACCAGTTAGTGGCCTATCAGAAACATGTGACCGATTCTGAACTTGCGAGTTGCATCATGCTAGCCGCTAATGTACCTGAGCTGCAAAAGCAGCATGAGCATATGGATGCTTATACCATCATCTTCCATCTTCATGAGTTATTTGACGAGCAGGCGAGATCCGAAAGGTTCGAGGTCTCCAGACTCCTCTTCACCTCTAAAATGCAGGAAGGCACTTCTGTCTCACAATTTGTGTTGAAGATGTTGGGGTACATTGTGCGACTGGGCACACTCGGTTTTGCAATGGATCATGAATTAAGTATTGACTTAATTCTGCATTGTTTGCCCAAAATTATTCATAATTTGTGATGAACTATCGGATGAACAAACTGGAGACTACCATTCCTGAGTTGCTCAACCTGCTGAAGACTATAGAGCCTTCTGTGAAGCAGGATCAGAAGACGATACTGTTAGTTGGTTCCTCGAAGAAAGGTTCTAAGAGGAAGGCTAAAGAACAGAATAAAGGAAAGAAGAAAAAGGCCAAAAAGACTGAAAAGACACCAAAAGGCACTTGCCATCACTGTGGCAAGGAGGGTCACTGGCGAAGAAACTGCAAGGTTTATCTTGAGTCCTTGAAGAAAAAGGCATCCGATGCCCCATCCTCTTCAGGTATCTTCGTTATTGAATGTCACTCTATTTCCTCAACCACCTGGGTACTTGATACTGGGTGTAGCTCACATATATGTAATGACATACAGGGGCTAAGGAATAGAAGAAGACTCGTCAAGGGAGAAGCGAATTTGCGAGTTGGAAATGGAGCAAAGATTGCTGCTGTTTCCATCGGAACATATTTGCTAAAGCTCCCTGCTGGACGTGTCTTAGAATTGGATAATTGTTATTTTGTTCCTTCGTTAATAAATAACATTGTATCTATTTCATGTTTGAATGAAAAGGGTTATCATTTAACTTTTAGTAACAATTGTTGTTACATAACTTTAAATGGTGTTCTTTATGGGACCGGAACTTTGTGCAATGGTATCTACACGTTAGATTTATCGGGTGACGTTTTCAATATCGAAGTTAGCAACAAACGTGCTCGAATAGATAATCGAATAGACTCCTATACGTGACATTGTCGTCTTGGCCATGTAAGTAAGAAACGCATGACCAAATTACACCGATGTGGAATTTTGGAATCATTTGAACCCGGTTCATTTGATACATGCGAATCATGCTTGAAAGGCAAGATGACCAAATTAGCCTTTTCTGGAAAAGGTAATCCAGTGGGAGAATTGCTTGGTCTAATACATACTGATGTATGTGGACCAATGTCAACTCTTGCACAAGGAGGCTATAGCTACTTCATTACCTTTATCGATGATCACTCACGATTCAGGTATGTGTTCTTGATGAAACACAAATCTGAAGCTTTTGAGAAATTCAAAGAGTTCAGAAATGAAGTAGAGAAACAACTTGGCAAAAGTATTAAGATACTTCGATCCGATCGGGGTGGTGAATACTTAAGTCAAGAGTTTCAAGATTATCTTAGGGACAATGGGATATTGTCTCAATGGACTCCGCCATATACAACACAGCATAATGGTGTATCTGAGAGGCGTAACCGAACCTTGATGGACATGGTTAGATCTATGATGAACCATGCAACTCTTCCAAAATCCTTTTGGGGCTATGCACTTAAGACAGCTGTTTACTTGCTAAACAGAGTCTCGACCAAGGTAGTCTCTACTACTCCATATGATACGTGGAATAGTAAGAAACCTCATTTAACTCACCTTAAAATATGGGGTTGTCCTGCTTATGTGAAGCGGACTGTATCAGACAAATTGGATGCTAAGTCTGATAAATGTCTATTTATTGGAGACCCTAAGGAAATGAAGGGTTACCAATTCTATCATCCCTTGGAACAAAAGGTGTTTGTTTCAAGGTATGCTGTATTTCTGGAAAAAGAATTTCTTTTACAAGAAAACAGTGGGAGTGACATTGAACTTGATGAAGTATGATTTATTAATTTCAACAAATTATTTTCTTTGGGTGGAAACAACCATGTCTCCCCTTTATTATGGAAAGAAATTTCTTTATATAAATTTCTTTATATAAATTTCTTTATCATGGTAAATCAATCCATTATTGATTTTATAAAACAAAATAAATCATTCCAAGGTTTATTTTAATTTCCATGATAACTAAATCTCTTTATATAAATTTCTTTATACAAATTTCTTTATACAAATTTCTTTATCCATAATTTTATAAGACAAACCACGCGCGGTTTATTTTATAAATTTGAACCAAACAATTTGGTTCTTCCCTCTTATTGTGGCCAGCCAAACAAAAAGGGTGGGGACCCTCTTTGGCCGGCCAAACCCAAGCCGCGATCTCACGAATTAAACTGATTTAATTCGTTCAATAAGTCTTCAAAAGACTTAGCCATTTTATGTTTCCGATGCGTCTTTGAAAAATTCAGATTCGACTTATCTCTCTTGATCGAAAAATCCAATTTTCAACTCGTTTTAAATCCCTCGGACTACTCGTAGTGCGTGTGACTAAATAGGCTTTCGATTTATGTTGGCCGTCTATAATTAACCAATTATAAAACGATCATGAGTGACACCTAGTAGTACATCATGATCCCCAATTAATCGAAAGATCAACGGTTGACCTCAGAAACTATTCTGAAACCCTTCAGCAGCTTTAATGAATCGTGCCTCATTCCCTTCACCATCTTATACCCACTTGGTTCAGGACACGGTCTATGTGTGTCAGTCCCCACTAGGCTGACTACGTCACACCTAGCCCAAGTAATGTCTTTCTCGTCCAACGGATTCTAATTACTCTCATGTTTCTGAGAGATTCATACTCGGAACATGTGATGCTCTAGCCAGAGGCTTCAAGTAACAATCCGACGATAGGCCTTAGGTATACATCTCCTCGCAAGGAGTGGTGAATCCTTTGTAGGTTGTTCAAACATCTTCGGGCACTTCGGCTTATACCCAACCATCCTGGGTCCACACCTCCTTGGAGATGCTTGCTTATGATGTCAAAGTATAAGTCTTCATGACCAAGATGACTTGAACACTGCAAGTCAAAGGAACATCGCACTTAAGCTGCAGTAAGAACTTCATTGACATATCTATATGTAGATTACCATATGAAGTCTTAGAGCTAGTCACTCCAATGAACTAGTTCCCTTAACTAGCATTCATGTTTATCTCCGGACATCCCAATGTCACTAGCCAGTGAAAATCAGCTGATTAGAGAATAATCCATGCTAGTCTCAACAGAATTGATAGTGTCCGTATTTATCAATTCATCGACTAGGTACAATTTCAATACTTCACAATTGCACATGTAGAGATAATCACTAGTTGTGAATTCATCACAAATTCTCTCATGCTGTGAATTAATTGCGGACATTAAGTAAATTAGTTTACTTTCTGCAAAATTTTAAATGTATGATCATGTCTCCACAACATAAGGTAGCATGCTAGATATGTGGTTAAAATAATTTGAGAAATTATTTATGCTAAACCTTCCACTGCACGTAATTAAATTTTAAAATTATGAACCCGTATCCATGTCAACATGCACCCTGTCCCAACAGGTTCTTGGCCCACTAATGGATCTAAACCCGATCTATTAATTAAGATCCATTCCACTAAAGGATGCTAATTGAACTTCCTAACCAACCCCCATATTTTCAGATGGGCTCCACATATTACGAGTCGTCCATCCCCCCGTATTTAAGATCTCGCATGCCGGTTAATTAAATAAATTACTGACGATTTAAATTAATTAACTTCTAGATCCTTGATTTGTACCACTCAACCTTATCAACGTCCCGGATCAAATCCACCTGCAGGGTTTAGCACGATGAACCTTTTGAGCTCATCAAGGGGGCATCATCATCCTGACTCACTAGGACACGGATTCCGTCAATAATCATTGGCACATCATATTATTAATATTATCTCCCAACTTACCAGGTCTATCGATCTAACAGAATAGATCTCGCCCATTGATAAATTAACGAAATAATAATTAATAATATATGCCCGATATTATTTCGGGATTAAGGGATTATACTCCATAATATAAAGCACACTAGTGTAATTCTATGGTCAAGACCAACCACACCTAATTACACTACAACCATCCCGATGGGTTGTCCAATTCCATCTCAGTTGTGGGCCTCTTATTTATACTAAGCAAGGGACTGATAACATGATCTTCCATGTGACACCACATATCATGTTATCTACAATGCAAAGTAATTGGACTTCGTGCATGTACTAATATAAACAGGCACCTAGTGTAGTTGTGATTCTCTTTTCGAAATGAAGATGTACATATAAAGAAATCATGTCTTTCAGTTTACACATCCTATAATCTCCCACTTATACATAAAGACATTGCCGTTCTCAAAATGCCACACATCTAACTCCCTGATCTTCCACATACCTAAAGCTCTTGCTATCAAGGCCTCAGTGAAAAGATCTCCAAGGTTGTCCCCTGATGTAATCTAGGCAACAATAGCTTTTCCTCTCCTGGGTGGTACTTGCGCTCTATGTGTTTTACTTGCCTTATGAGCTCGTGATTCCTTCGAGTTTGCAACTGCACCATTTGTTTATCACAATAAAATGTGATAGCTCTGAGCAAACCAGGAATCACATCGAAGTCCATCTTGAGGCTCCTGAACCACGTAGCTTCCTTTGGCTGCCTCAGAGGCTGCCACTTTACTCAGCTTCCATGGTGGAGTCCATCACGTAGTCGCTGCACGACACTCCTCCAAACTATTGTTCTACCTCCTAAAGTAAACACAAAACCCCGAGGAATACTTACGATTGCCCCTATCTGACTGGAAGTCTGTATTCGTATAACCCATAGGGAATTGGTCTGCCCGCTAAACTAGCTTATAACTCTTAGTACTTCTCAGGCACTAATATAAGCTTTTACGGCAATCTAATTTCCTTGACCTGGGTTACTCTGATATTTGCTAACCATGACCACGGCAAAGCAGATATCCGGTCTCGATTTTAGCATACATGAGGCTTCCTATAGCTGATGCTAAAGGAACCGCCATTACCTGCTTTATCTTTGATAATCTAAACATATCTCCTTATATAGAGTAGCTCCACAACTGAAAAGTACAAAACTTTTCTTGGAGGTTTCCATGCTAAAACAAGTTAAGACACTGTCTCTGTATGAAACATGGAATAAACACACCATCCTTCTCTGGTGATCCCTTAGAACTTTGATCACCAAGGATGTGTCCTGCTTCTCCTAAGTCCTTCATATCAATTGCTTGGACAACCATACCCATACGTCTGATAATACTTTGTCATTGTTGCCAACTAACAAAATATTATCTACGTATAGTACAAGAACACCACTACGTTTCTGCCACATCTTTTGTATACACACGACTCATCCGGGCTTTGAGCAAATCCATATGACTGGATTACTTCATCAAAGCGGATGTTCCAAGACCTTGAAGCTTGCTTCAATCCATAGATGGATCGATTAAGCTTGCACACTAGATGCTCTTTGCCCTTTGCAATGAACCCTTCTGGTTGTTGCATGTAGATGGTCTCCTCAAGAGTTCCGTTAAGGAAAGCTGTCTTGACATCCATCTACCATACCTCATAATCCATATGTGTCGCAATAGATAAGAGAATCCGGATCGACTTAACCATGGCTACCGGCGAAAAGGTCTCCTCATAATCGATTCCCTCTTTCTAAGTGTACCCTTTTGCAATAAGCCTTGCTTTGAAGATCTCAACCTTCCCATATGATCCTCTCTTTCTCTTGTAGATCCACTTGCATCCAATGGCTTTTACACAATTGGGTGGTTCTACTAGCTACCAGACATGGTTAGAATCCATCGATTCTATCTTGGAGTTCATTGCCCTTTGCCAAGAATCTGCATCCTTGTCTTGGAGGGTCTCGTCAAAGGTCCAAGGATCCAGTTCATATTTACCAGAGACCAAGTCCGAAGACTGCCCCACAACTATGAACCTTTCAGGCTGTCTCACAACCCTCCCACTGCGACGAGATACCACCTGTGTATCTTTTGTGACACGCGGTGCAATGACTTGTGGTGTATCTTCTTGTACAGTTGGTACTAAGGTCAGAACATCCCCTCTTAATTCCTCAAGAACTAGTCTACTTATGGGCTTATGGTTCATCACATAGTCTTCTTCTAAGAATCTGGTATTCGTTCCAACGATCACCCTCTGATCCTTAGGACTATAGGACCACCTTTCGTTCCTCTAGGATAGCCTATGAACAAGCGCACAAGATTCCAATCTTATCAGTATCCCCTCTCAGCACATGTGCTGAGCTATCCCATGCCCGAATATATCTTAGACTTCGGTTTCGCCCAGTCCACACTTCTATGGGAGTATTAGACACTGACCTAGATGGTATCAAGTATGTACGCTGCCGTTTCTAGAGCATATCCCCAGAACGAATCTGGCAACTCGGAGCAGATCATCATTATCCTAACCATCTCCATAAGAGCCCTTTTCCTTCGCTCTACTACATCATTATGTTGGGGTGAACCAGGTGCAGTCAATTGGGATTGAATCCCAACCTCTGATAAATACGTCCTAAACTTTCTCAAGAGGTACCCATCACCACGATCCGATCGTAGTGTCTTGATACTTTTACCTTGTTGTTTCTCCACAACCGTCTTGAATTCTTTGAACTAATCAGAGATTCAGACCTGCGGCCAACAAGTAAACGTATCCAAAACTTTGAATATTCGTCTCACGAAGTATTCAAAGCTACCACTATCCTGGATAGGCATAGGACCACACTAATCAGAACGAACCATTTCTAACATATCTTTGGCTCTATACCATCGTCCTTGAAAGACCTCTTGGTCGTCTTACCTTCCAAGTAAGATTCAAAGGTTGGGAAGTCTCCCACCACCAATGAACCCGAGGGCCAATCGGCTATCGACCTTTGAATCCTACTAAGGTTAATAAGACCAAGCCTTAGATGCCAAAGGTATGTTTGGTTCATCTCGGAAGGAACCTTTCTCTTATTTTGATTAGATGATGAGCTATTAGCTACTATTTGTGTAACGACCCGGCCCGTTTGGCGGCCCATTTACCGGCCCTCACGACCGTCGTACCGTCGTAGATTTTTGCCTTCCCAGGATTCGAACCCTAGACCCAGGCTTAAATCTAGTTCTTTATGAATCCTGAATACCAATTGAGCTATAGCTCAATTGGTATTCAGGATTCATAAAGAACTAGATTTAAGCCTGGGTCTAGGGTTCGAATCCTGGGAAGGCAAAAATCCACCGACCAGGCGGTGGGAAGGCCTAGTATGGTAACAGCACGGTACGACGGTCATGAGGGCCGGTAAATGGGCCGCCAAACGGGCCGGGTCGTTACAATAAAAACGCGACCTGGAAAATTTTCTCAAATTTTTTTTTAAAATATTGATCATGTCTAGATAGTGTTTGAGGAACCTAGAGATACTAGTACGAATTTTAGCCTAGTTATTCATGATTTTCCCATTTAAATTGAGAAGCTAAGTACTAATGGGCCTTATATGGGCTTTTCTAGTACCATGGTTATTAGTGGATTTTAGGTAGAATTTAATATAAATATAAATGGGTTTTAATTAGGAATATTAGCATGATTATGGGTGAGTCTTAGGGGAATTTTTGAAAATAAGGAAAATAAAAATAAAAATAATAATAAAGTGCATGCACCAAGGATTGAACCTTGGACCTAGTATACCATCATGCATGACTAACCAATTCACCTAGCAATGGAGTGCTATGAGGGAATGAAGTGAATTTTTGTTAAGGCTAAAGGAAGTGAAGAGTCACTATGAGAGGAGGCACCATGTCTTTTCACTTGCCCCCTCTTCATTGTGTGTAAATGAGAGGGATGATAACTTAACACTTAAGATAGTTATTCCTCTTCTCTTCATCCACCAAGCCTCTACTCTCCTTCTTCTTCCTCCTTCTAGCCGAACCCCATAGGAGGGTTTTCCCTTGGGAAAAGTTCACAAGAAGGTCTCTCCTTCAAGATCCAAGGCTTTTTACAAGGTTACAAAGGCTAGGGGTGGTCAAGGGACAACAAGGTCTTCATCCTCCTCCCTCTCTAAGGTCTATAACCAAGATAAACCAAGGTAAGACTCCCTCACCTGTGGTGTAGCGACCCACCTTCTTACTGCCTTAGACGGATCGTTACATTTCTCTACTTCTCGACTCTAATGCACGACTAAAGAAAATTGCGGAACTCTTTTTCTTTCTTTTAAATTCTGCTAACCATTATATTTTAACTTAAGCAATCATGTATAATAATACCATGTCATACTTTCTTCTCAAATCCCATAGCTAATACCTGTTGAAAACAGCCTTACCCTTCTTAAACTGCCTGTACCAGTCGACTGGTGACGTGGCAGTCGACTGGTACGCCTGTCATCAGTTTTACAAGTTTCGGCCCTTGCTTTCCAAGTCCACCATTCCTTCAATTTCGAGCCATATCAAACTATGACACCATTTCTATACTCTATATCGGTTTCCTAAACAATTTAGCCAATCAAAATGAACCCATAAACTTAAAATTAGGACTTTTACGAGATTTAGCAAGTTATGGAAAACTATCAAAAACTTTAGTCTAGAGTTTGTACCAAACTTTGTTTCTAACCATTTAACCTCATCGTGCAAGATTCTATAACATTGCTAAAGCATTATGGAATATGAATGCAACTTCTCTAGACATATTTAAGCAATAAAAACTTAATTCAAAAGGAAACTAGTACTATCTTGGCACAAACATCTATTTCTCCAACAAAGTATCAATATTCTCAACTACTCACATTTCTACTCATCCAATGCAATCATGGGGATATATATGCTAAAGGAGATGACATGGGATCTTTACTCTAAGAAATTTAGCATATAAAACTATCCAAACTCAAATACTCCATAATCTCCATAAAGCAAGAACTTGAAATTTGAATAAACTTAAACATTGCAATTCAAATAACTAAAATGTCTCGTCTCAAGGATCTCTCCATAATCAGCCACCACACACACTCTACTCAGCACCGCCTCGTCGTCTTCCTTCAAAATTGCTTGCCTTTACCTTTATCTGCAATAAGAGGAAATGCATCTATAAGCAAAAGCTTAGTAAGTACTATCTAGCTCACAAAAACTCGAAATGTGCAAACATGCTTCTAGATCAAACTGAACATCATATGAGATACTAATATGCTTGAAAGAAAACTACAAACATGTATAACTCAAAACATGCATACTCAAGCAATAAATAATCTCAAATTTACTTTTCTTGGCTCAACTAGAAACTTTAGCTATTCTTTAACTTCTGAAAACTTTCTGAAACTTTAAAAAACTTTGCTAAAGCATATACTTGAATATAATAATCACTTGGATCCACTGAAGACGTAAGTACCATCTGATATGCGCGTTCCCTAAAAGGTTGGGGTAGCGAGCCACCAATCCTAATAGAGCAGACCTTGGTCTACCAGGGCCAAGACCTTGGAATTGGACACCTGGATTTCTTTAACGACGCCCTTGGACGCCGGGTACTGGCCTTAGAAAATAAAATAGCTTTTTTTACTTTTCTTTCTTATCTGTAAATGCCTTGGCATTTTCTGGAGCACCTTGCGTGCTAAAATCCCTAAGTCTTGACTTTTGGGGATTTCTTAAGGCCTTGGCCTTTTCTTTTCTTATCTTTATCTTCTCTTTTCTTTTCTCATAGCTTTCTTAGACCCTAAACTCATATAGGGTACATGAATAAACTTATACATAAGCATACAACAATTAATGAACTAAGATAACATGCAAAAACTTAAACAAAAAGGAAATAGCTCTTTTTAAAACTTTTAAAGGAAATTCTCGCGGAAAAACCGCCTCTTACTGCAGGTGAGCAGTACTTACATTGATATCTTGGACTTACACCCAAGATTGACGTCTAGAGCTCGGAAGAAACTTGAGATCTCAGAGAATTCTTCACGTCTACGCGTTCCTCTCGTCGCGGGGATCCCGAATATAGGATTATCTCTTGGAGAAGGGTCTCGGCCGGCCCTCCTTGGCCTTGATGTTGGTCGGCGTCGCCCAAGAGAGAAGAGGGAGTCGGCGTGAGGGTTTGGAGAGGAGAGAAATAAAACTTCTCTCTTTAATTGGCTATTTATACTTAAGGGTCGGATCAACCTAACTATCGCTTAAATACCCTTCTCTCCATCCGTTTCTGTGCTTGATACCCCTAGCTCAGCCGGTTGGGCGCTTGTGCTGTTTCGGTGTGGTCGCGGGTTCGAACCGCCCGCTGCACTTAACCGGTTTTTATTATTTTTCCATTTTCTTTTTCTTTTTCTTTTTCCAAAAATACCAAACGGACTCGGAAAATTCCATAAAAATACTCTAAAAATTCCTAAAAATATCTAGAATATTTCTAAACCATTTCTAAATAATTATAAGAACTTTAAGAACTAAAGATGGAAATTTTGGAGCGTTACAATCCCCCATACCTTATAAAAAGTTCGTCCTCGAACTTAGAATAACTCTGGATATCGTTCTCTCATGCTATCCTCACGTTCCCAAGTAGCCTCTTCATGCTTTTGATTCTGCCAGATGACCTTCACTAGTGGCACTTCTTTGTTTCTTAATCTTT
>JAGFNQ010005286.1:32634-80240 GCA_024364735.1 Boesenbergia rotunda
TAAAAATATATAGACTAAAAGAAATGACATGGAATCTTTACTCTAAGGAATTGAGCATATAAAACTATCCTAACTTAAATATTCGCTAAACTCCATAAAGCAAGAACATGAAATTCAAATGAACTATAAACATTATGAATTAATAACTAAATTGTCTTGCGCCAAAGATCTCTCCATAATCAGCCACCACACACACTCTACTCAGCACCGCCTCGTCGTCTTCCTTCAGAATTGCTTGCCTTTACCTTTATCTGCAATAAGAGGAAATGCATCTATAAGCGAAAAGCTTAGTAAGTACTATCTAGCTCACAAAAACTCGAAATGTGCAAACATGCTTCTAGATCAAACTGAACATCATATGAGATACTAATATGCTTGAAAGAAAACTAAGAACATGTATAGCTCAAAACATGCATACTCAAGCAATAGATAATCTCAATTTACTTTTCTGGCTCAACTTGAAACTTTAGCTATTCTTTAACTTTTGAAAACTTTCTTAAACTTTAGAAAACTTTGCTAAAGCATATACTTGAAAATAATAATCACTTGGATCCACTGAAGACGTAAGTACCATCTGATATGCGCGTTCCCTAAAAGGTTGGGTAGCGAGCCACCAATCCTAATAGAGCAGACCTTGGTCTACCAGGGCCAAGACCTTGGAATTGGACCACCTGGATTTCTTTAACGACGCCCTTGGACGCCGGGTACTGGCCTTATAAAATAAAATAGCTTTTCTTACTTTTCTTCTTATCTGTAAATGCCTTGGCATTTTCTGGAGCACCTTGCGTGCTAAAATCCCTAAGTCTTGACTTTTTGGGGATTTCTTAAGGCCTTGGCCTTTTCTTTTCTTATCTTTATCTTCTCTTTTCTTTTCTCATAACTTTCTTTGGACCCTAAACTCACATAGGGTATTAATCAACATATATAAGCATATAATGAACTAATATCACATGCAAAAACTCAAACAAAAAGGAAATATCTCTTTTAAAAACTTTTAAAGTAAATTCTCGCGGAAAAACCGCCTCTTACTGCAGGTGAGCAGTACTTACATTGATATCTTGGACTTACAACCAAGATTAATGTCTAGAGCTCGGGAGAAACTTGAGATCTCAGAGAATTCTTCACGTCTACGCGTTCCTCTCGTCGCGGGGATCCCGAATATAGGATTATCTCTTGGAGAAGATTCTTGGCCGGCCCTCCTTGGCCTTGATGGTGGTCGGCGTCGCCCAAGAGGAGAGGTGGTCGGCGTGAGGGTTTGGAGAGGAGAGAAATAAAATTTCTCTCTTTAACTATCTAGTTATACTTAAGGCAGATTAAACTAACAATTCCTTAAATAACCTTCTCTCCGTCCCTTGTTGTGCTTGATACCCCTAGCCCAGTTGGTCGCGCGCTCCCTTGGTCTCGTGGTGGTCGCGGGTTCGAGCCCCCGCTGCCCTTAAGTGATTTTTCCTTTTTTTGGCTTTCTTTTTCCTTTTTCTTTTCCTTTTTCCATAAATACCAAACGGACTCGGAAAATTCCATAAAAATACTCTAAAAATTCCTAAAAATATCTAGAATATTTCTAAACCATTTCTAAATAACTCTAAGGACTTTAAGAACTAAAAATGAAAATTTTGGGGCGTTACAGGAGGATTGGGCCTCAATGGCTGCAAGGAGGTCACATTAAGGAAGTAATGCCTTTTCTTATAGTTTGGTTCTTATGGTTAGCTAGGAATGAGGCTAAGCATGAAGGAACAAAGCAGGATGCCCAGAAAATTAAAAGAAACATAATTCATTATTGTTGTTTGGGAGAGGCTGCAGGCATAATCAAATATAAACATTGGAAAGGCTTTTCTTCGGTAGCTAAAACATGGGGAATGGATAGTAGAATAAAAGCCAAAGCTTCCATTATTTTGGTGCGTTGGCTCCGACCAAAATTTGGAGGTTATAAGTTAAATACGGACGGTTGTTCGAAAGGAAACCCGGGGGAGGCTTCATTTGGGGTTATAATTCGAGATCATGATGGGCAATTCATAATAGCGAAACATGGTACTTTGGGAATTTTTTCAAATGTTAAAGCTGAACTTTATGCTATTTTAATTGGGTTAGAACTATGTATTGCTAACAGTCTCCTCCCAATTTGGTTAGAATCAGATTCCTTGGTGGCTTTGCGGTTAATTTGTTCTTCAACAATTTGCTGGGAACATAGGAAGAATGTTCTGAAAATCAGATCTTTGGTGAAGAAATATTTAGTGGTTTACTCTCATGTATATAGAGAAGCAAACGCGGCTGCGGACTATTTGGCCAATTTAGCTTTTAAGTTACAACAGGAAAAAGTGCTAACCAAGCAAGAGATTGATAAGAAGCTATACGACATTTGTAAGATAGACAGGATAGGTCTCCCTTATATCAAGTTGGTTCGAAAACTCTGTTAACAAAGTAAACTTTCTACAGACTGCTTTACAATTGTCATTGTCTGCACAAGATCTCTTTCTACAGAAAGTCTGCTGAATTATGGCTATAAACAGAGATTTTCCAGAAAGATGTTTTTCTCTTAAAAGATGTCTCTATCAATATGGCTTGGATTTCTCTCAATATATCAGTTTTGTTGGCTGATCATGTCTTTCTGAAGATAATATTAAAAATCAGAGGATTTCCTGAATTTCCGAAACGTGCAACATACTATAAGAACTTTAAGGATTTCCTTTTTACTGACTTTATGCTAAATCATTTTTTCTGCTGGATTTTTCCAATGGCTGACAATGGATTTCCTGGACTTGTCCTGTTTTGGTTACACTGATATCTGTCTAAGCTGTGGATTTTCTGATTGTTGTTTATCGAAGTCGTAGCAACTTGGTGGTTTGGAATCTCTCAATGCATCAGTTGTTGGCTGATCAAGTCTTTTGAAGATATATTAAATCGGAATTTTATGGATCTCTAGATCTAATACGCAGTAGCAATTGCTCACTTGGCTGAAGGATGTCACTCTAAAATGTTCATATTTATCAGATTTATGGATTTCTTTCAGCGTATCAGTTTTGTTTTGGTTGGATTTCTCTTAGTGTATCAGCTTGCTTGGCTGATTATGATTGGATTCCTCTCACTTGGCTTGAACATTTGTCTGCTTATAATATGTTTATTTGAATGATTGGAGGATATTATTTCTGAAATTTGATATGTATGTTGAGAGAAAGCTAATGCAAAATTCTGCATACAGCAGACACAAACAGCGGTGCTTTGCTGAACGACTGTTAATTTTGCTTCTGAAATGTAAATGTTGTGATGAATTCTATGCCAATTTCTTATACTTAGCAATATCAATTTCTGTTGCTATATGATCCAGTGCTTGAGACTTTCAGTATACAATTCTTAATGATGCCGGATCATGAAAGATGAAAAGCTTTAGATGGTTTTCTTTGTATGGTTACAAGGCTGGGTTTCTTTGTATGGTTTTCTTTGTATGGCTTTCCTTATAGGTGATCTTCGGTGATAGGTGATAAGTCCTATGACTTCAAAAGGTGGACCCCCAAACGATCAGAATTTTATGGGTTATCTTTAAAAGATTATGAATATATCAAAGTGAAACATTACTTGCTGATGTAATTAATATAAGATGGTGGTTTTCTATGGAAATATTTCTAGCCAATTTTTTTAGAGTCCTTAACTGTATATCAGTTGGTTTTTTTTTGTAATTCTGTATCAGAAGGTCAGGTTTGGCCCCCCTTCTAATATGGATTTTCCTTCTTCTTGAAATAAGATTCTTCTTCTTCAAAAAAAAAAACATACACATATTAAATCACAATAAAACTCTAACTTAACCATATTGACACACACATCAAAACCCATGATCCTCCCGATCATATTGGGCTGATTGCCCCAACAATCTCCCCTTTTTGATGTGTGACAATATGTTTAAGTTAGGTAAAACAACAACAATAATAATTGAAAATTAAAGACAACATATTAAGAGACATAAACATGCCCTTCCCCTTAATCTATGTCCTCCACATAATTTTTAATTTTTCACAATACCACGTTAAGTCAAACCTAACTTAACACCACAAGTTCTCCCCCTTTGACACCATCAAAAAGATTGCCCCAAGCAATCCTAACCCTAGCGTCAAAAAGAACCCAATCTATTTTTGAAAAACCCTCAGAAATCAACAACCAGAAGGATCAGTCGACTGATCCAGCATCAGTCAACTGGTGCCTTCATTTCGCAAATCCACAGAAAGATCAGTCGACTGCCCAAGGGGCAGTCGACTGATACACTGCAATTCTGAATTTTTCAACCCAAATTCAGAAACCCCTAGAAAATTCCACAAAATTTGAAAAATTTCATAATTGTAAGCATATTTGTTAGAATATATTCTACCCTAGAAAAATATAGTTTCATGAAAAATATCAAATATGCTTGACTTTTGACACAAACTCCAATTCTTTGAAAATGTATCATTTTATATCAACTCTCAAACCTACATTTGACTCTATGTGTTTGCCAAGCCTATCCTATACCATTTCAAACATAGAATTATTTTCAAATCTCCCTTTTCTTTATATATATCCTCAAGATAAAGTACATGATAAGCCCTCCCCCTTCTCAACCCTTACCTCTAGACATATACATATACATGCAAATTTCCTTATGTTCCATAATAGCAAGATCATATCATTTAATACGAGCAATATCAAGCCGTGAATTGAAAATTCATATAAATAACACCAAAGCATGGATTGAAAGTTTCATATAAACCATAAGACATAAAATAAGTGTCACAAGGGCCATAGCCCCGAAGTTATTAAATATTACAATGCCAAAATAAGTGTTTGAGAGATAAATAAAATAAGCTCGATCTAAGTTCACTCTCAACACCCTTATCATCAAATCAGCTGAATCATATGTCATCGCTTGGAGGAGGAGGAGGAGGGGCCTGATACATGGGGTTCCAGTGCTGAATAATCTCATATATCTCATCTTGCCTCTGTTGGAACCTCTAGAACTGTTCTGTGAGGCCGTGAATCACCCCATCAATACCAACCTGGTGCTGCTAAAATGTGTGAAAGTCCTCCCTCAGCCCATGAACGTCTGCCCATAGTAGGGAGAACTCCTCCTGTGTCACCCTAGCAGTAGCAGCAGGCGCAGCCTCCTCATCAGAACTGGAGGAATCAGAGCGCTGTCTCTAGGCCATCACCTCCTGCCGCCACTCAATCCCCACCAAGGACAGCTGTCGTGAGCCGATCTGGTTATAGTCCTTGGACAGACGATGTACCTGACCCCTAGTAGTGCAAATACCTCTAGACTCAAAGAATTCGGTCAAAACATGACCGAAAGACATGTAGATCTTGGTATTGACACTATGCGAAAAATGGACAATGGATGCAAAGACATGCAGGGTGATGTCAATATCTAATCTCCTCTCTAATGCATACATCATTACTAAGTGAGGCAGTCGAATCTTCGACCTTCCCTTGGTAACAATAGGTAAAATGCAATCCAAGACAATTTTGTACAACACGTTGCTAATAGGTGTCATGCGCTTAGCTTCAAAAATGCATTGTGTAGAACATCGATGTCTTTCAAAATATTACTGATGGATTTGGTCTAGGGTCACATTAGGAAAGTCAAAAGGCTCGATAACTTTTGGAAAACATGTGAATGCATTGTTGGAAGCCCTATACCCCAAAAATGTTCCTAAAACTGCAGGTGAAGAGGGGATGGTCACTCCCGCCACCATAGACTCATAAGTCCCATCATCGGGACTAATGCATGTGAGGTTGACATAAAACTTATTGCACATGTCAAGATTAACATAGTGCTGACAATAAACTAACTGCTCTAGACCAAAGTAGGTAATCATCTCAGCAATGTAGGGGGTCTTCTCTTGAAAATATATTCGGTTAAGATACCGATAGTTCATCATTACAAAGTCGGTGTTGGCAAATCTCCATCGGCATTCCTCGGAACGGAACCGAGGTGCCTCAAGATCTACGGCATGCTGTTGGGATGAACCCTCACCCAGTCTTCTCTTTTGGACAACTCTAAAATATAATTTACCCATGCATGTACCAAAATTGACCCAAATGAAGAGTAAAAACAAGGAAACCATGCAAAAGGGGATAGTTATGTAACGCCCCAAATTTTGGGGCTTGCTTTCGATTTTCATTAGGGCACAAAAATGTCGATATAGGTTATCGGATGGTATGACATTTATTTCATGAATGAAGAATTACATTTTTGTGATGTCATGATTAAATGATATGTGATTTCATTAGAAAGAATTAGAATATGTAATTGCATAAATTAGAATATGTGATTTCATAAATTAGAATATGTGATTGCATAAATTAGAATATGTAATTGCATAAATTCGAATATGTGATTGCATAAATAGGAATATGTAATTTGCATTAATTATAATATGTGATTTGAGAATATGAGAGTAAATTGGGCTAATGGACTTTGCAAAAGTGAAAACCAAAGAGGAGAAAAAATATGCTCTTGCCGAGAATCGAACCTTGGAACTCTTAGTAAGCAAAGCCTTGAAAAGCAACGAAGTAACCAATTCACCCAGCAGGGGATTGCTGAGAGAAAGGAAGGGAAATTCTTGTTAAGGGTTAGGGAATGTGAAAGGGTAGAGGAAGAGACTCTTGATGAGAAACCCTTTAGTGAAGAGACACTTGGAGAAGAGGCACCTTGCCTCTTCCCTTAGTATAAATAAGAGGGAATGCTAAGGGGCTAACCATCATTGTTGCAAGCCCCTCACTCACTCTCCCTCTTCAATTTTCGAAAATCCAAGAGACTCCCTTTTCAATTTTTGAAAATTGAACTCCCTTCTCCCTCTTCAATTTTCGAAATCCTAACTCCCCTCTTCCTCTTCAATTTTCGAAAATCCCAAGACCCCATTGAAGGTTTGAAACTCTTGCAAGGCAAGAAGAAGTCAAGGACCTCAAGAGCAAGGACAAGCACCTCCCCTCCGATCTAAGGGTATACCTTAAGGATATTTAGCGAAAGAGGTAAGTGCCCCTCACCTGTAGCATAATTGCTCTTGAATGATTTCTTCTCTTGTTGTTTTCAAAAATGGGGATCGGCCACCCCTTAGGGGAAGGCTTTGATTACTCCTTGATGCATGAGAAGACCCCTTGAAACTTAGGGTATATTTATATGTTGTTTCCCTTCATGATGCCATGAACAAAAACTAGGGTTGAACATCCTACAAGATTCGGCCAAAGGAAAAGAAACTAGGGTTTAGGGTTTGGATGATTATCCTATGATGTATCCATGCTTAGTAGTGTAGACAAGGTGTTTGTATAAATGCTTGTGTGAAGGTTTGATTTCAAAAACCCTAATATCCCTACCCTACACTTTCGGCCAACCCTAGGAGAATTAGGGTTTAGGGTGCATGATTATCCTATGATGTATTCCATGATTAATATGTGGCATGATATGTATATGAGGTGTTTGTGTAAATATTTGTGTGGAAGTTGATTTCAAAAACCATAGTTTCCCTACTTTACACCATTCGGCCAAGGCATAAAACTTTAGGGTTGTGAAGGTTAAACTACCCTATGAGATATGTTTAATGTTTAGTAGGACGATATGTATATGCATGTGATGTTTGAATGGATTGCTTGATTGGAAAAACTCAACTTGCTCTAGCATGGAACTTTCGGCCAAGGCATGAACATTAGGGTTTGTAAAGGTTGATTACCCCATGATGTATGCTATGCTTAGGATGATACATGATGTATATATATGTGATGCTTGTATGGGATGTTAAATGTCAAAACCTAGTCTATCCCTACCCTAGGACTTTCGGCCAAACCCTAGGTTTAGGGTTAAGAAGAACTCAATTAACCCATGAAATGCATGCTTTATACTATGCTAATTATCATAATTATGAATGCATACATATGCATAAGAATGAGCCCTTTAAGGCATGAACGAAGAAGGCTTAGGGCCTAAAGAATGCTTCCCTAGAAGGTTGGGACTAAGAGCATACTTTATGAAAATGAAGAACATGATAACTATTTTATTTTGTAATGGCTTGTACTATAGACTCTTAAAGCGAGTCAAATGATTATGATACTAGGCTGAAGGACTTTTGAGAAGGCCTAGTAAACCCTAGTGGTTCGGGATTAGCTACCTCGTTCCTATTTAGGGGCGCGCGCAAAACATGAAGTACAAGCCGGGCTCTAATGATTATGCTATGTTCAAGTATTATGTTTATATGTTTTCAAAAGAACCTTCCTATGAAGTTAACATGCTTAGATGTTTAACATGCTTAAACGCTTACCATGCTTGAATGTGATATATTCTCTTACCTTTTTATGATATCCGATTTTGTGAGTAGGACAGGGTCTTACTAAGCTATTGCTTATCGTTTAGTGTTTCCCCTTATGCTACAGATAAAGGACGCTAAACTATGGAGGCTGTGGGAGAAGGGCAAGTGTGTGTGTGATAGTGCTGGTGGATAAAAAGATCTTGCTCTTAGTTGTTTCAAGTTTTGGAACTTGTCATGTTAAACCCATGTTATGCTCTTTTTATATAATACTTGATGTCCATGCTTGGTTAAGTGTTCTGAAAAATAATTATGCTTCCGCTACATGAACCTTGCATGCTTTAATGATACATATGCCCATGCATAGATTAGATAGAAAAATATGAATGCATGCGTGTAGTTGTAATGTACGAAAATTAAAGTAGCGCCGCCGAATCCCTAGGGGATTAAGGGCAGGCGTTACAAGTTAGTTACAAATCATGAACTAAATGTGAACAATAAACCATACAAGTCGTTACCGTTTTCTCGCACGTTGCATGATGAGGTTTGATGAAGATTGACTTGAGAAGAGAGTTTCTTTCAATCCTAGACTTAGATCTGAGGTAGAGAGAGGTTAGGAAAGTGATCTTAGGGATTTAGGAAGGCCCGGAGAAAGAGGGGACGTCGAGGAGGACAAGAGCTCACAGGGGGTGGCACTGAAACCCTAGGTTCGACCACCCCCCGCGCGACTTTTCTTTTTAAAAACCCTCGTGGATCAATCGACTGCCCCAGGGGAAGTCGACTGAGAAACCGAACAGAAAGATCAGGGGCAGTCGACTGGTATCTTAGTTTTTGATTTGTACTAGACCAGTCAACTGATTCTGAACTAGTCGACTGATACCTCAATTTCAACTTTTCAATCCTAATTTCAGAAATGCATAATTACTTCCACACATCTCCAAAAAATCTGAAATTTTGTGGAGAGATTTGTGGGACCTATGTCTACTTGGGAAAAATATGTTCTCAAATACATCTATCCCCAATCCTAAGATTGACACAAAGTTCAAACCTATTTAATTTGTTCAAATTATCCTTGGCCTAAAGTTCTAGTTTTGATCTCTTCTTGATGCATCTTCTCATCCTCAATCTCAATGCATCCCTAGTATTGATTTATGTGGCATCTAGACATTGAAAATCAATTACCAAGCAATGTAGTCTCATTTTCATCTTTTTATCCATAAAAGTCCCTTTTAATGTGCCAACTCCCTAGGATTAAGACTCACACTATTCTTCCAAACCCTTTCACACATTCCACAGTCCATCTAATCTCCTAGGAGAAATCCTCCTGAGATCCATTACCCATGGATCCCAATTTGACTCCTAGAGCTCTCCCTTGAGCTCTTAGCCTTAGTCACCTCCCTAGGTGACTCATCTACAAAGGCAAGACCACACTGGTGTACCTCCGGTGCTTCTTGACTTACAACCCTTGCTTCCTTAACTTTCCATACCTTGTCCTTGGTTAACTTTTTTCCCCCTTTAAATGGCTTTTCCTTACTATTTTTGGTCTTCCCTTTGTTATAATCATATGACATCCTTGCATATGATTTTCTACCTTCATTTGATCTCCTAGATTGATATCCTAGACCCGGCCTCATTTTCGAGGTGTTGACTCCTTGGCACCATGTCTAAGCCCCTAGATCCACTAGTGAGCCTATCTAGGGTTTTCTCCAATTTATCAAGCCTTACCCTCAAGGCTTGATTTTCCCTTTCTAGGTTCTTTACCTTAGTATCCCCATATCCACTTTGGGCATTCCTAGATCTACCACTTTGTCTAGGCATGTATCTACCCTTCTTTGGGTTAATGCCTTGGTTCTTAGGTTTAAACATCCTAGGTTTATCATGGTACCTAATTTTCTTAGGGTTTTGAGATACAACATTAATCATATTCCTATCATAATATTTAAAACCAAAATTACACATAGATAAATGATTTTCATTATTACTCACATGCATAGGGAAGTTTGAAACATTTTTAAAGTTAGGAATTACCTCCCTTACCCTTGTAGCTCCCCCTTAATGTGAGCTTTTCTTCTTTTCTTCTTTTTCCCATCTTCTCAAATGCTCCAATTTCTTGGACATTTGGTGTGATAATGCCCTAGCTCTCCACATGTGAAGCATCTAATGTGCTTTTTTCCCTTCCTTTTCCCTACAACCCATATTAGATTTCAAAGGAATTGACTTGGGTTTAGGGTTTACCTTCATTTTACCTAATGGACACTTGCCCTTGTAGTGTCCCCCCTTGTTGCACCCAAAGCAAATGATGTAGTCTTTTGTCCTTGCTTTGGTGGAGGTAGGAGCTTCTTCTTGCTCCGGCATTGAAGAGGGTCTCTCCTCCCCCTCAATTCTTGAAGTGGAGACCTCCTCTTCTTCCCTTGATGAAGTGGATGACCTCTCACTTTCTTATGCCACTCCACTTGATGATATGGATGAATTTTCACTTTCTTCTTTCTCTTCTTGGACCATTGAACTTATTTCCTTTGGCTCCTCCATTATTTTAGCTTGTGTAGGGGTTTCATGAAATACTCCCATCTTCTTCCATAACTCATGTGTATTTTTATATTCACCTACACCACTCAATACATCATTAGGCAAAATATTAAGTAATATTCCAATTACCTTCTCATTTTCCCTCGATTGTGCTTGTTGCTCCTTGGTCCAATATCTTGGTCGAAGCCTTTTCCCATGTTTATCTCTTGGAGTTTCGAATGGCTCTTCTAGTACCATCACGTAATCCCAATCCATGCCAAACCACGTCTTCGTCCGCAACCTCCAATAGTCGAAATCCTCGCGATTATAGGGAGGTGAAACGTTGATGTCATCACCCAACTTTTCTTCAATCGTCATCTCCTCTAGTTTTTTGCTCTCTCGGCGGTAAGTCCGTAGATGAGCGAACCTTCGCTCTGATACCACTTGTTAGGACCTTACCGTGTGCTAGAGGGGGGGGGGGGCGGGTAAATAGCACTTTTTGATCTTGTCTTCCTACAATGGTTAGTGCGCTAGCAGAATAATAAAACCTAAATCTAACAAACAGGAAGAACACCTATTTACGTGGTTCGGAGATAAGACTCCTACTCCACGGCTGTCCGTAAGCTGGACGATCCCGATCCTTCGGTGGATGATTCCCCGGAGCACCTTCGGCTAGCTCTTGTCGCTCCTTGTGGGTGGAGAAACCTCGCCATAGACCTTGGACAATCCCTGAGCAATATAGGCTACTAACCAGCTTTAACCAAGCAAGTTTCGCTAAGGAGAAACAGCCTTAAACGAGCTCCCTTAAATAGAGCTTGAGACTGAAAATGACCGTTACCAGTCGACTGGTCCAGTACCAGTCGACTAGTATTTTCGAATTCGAAAGTCACAGTCTGACTCTTCCAATTCTGGTCAATGCCAGTCGACTGATCCTGGATCAGTCGACTGGTCCATCCCTAAGTCTAGGGTTACACTTCCCGAGTACATTTCTCTCCGCACTCGAATCCTCACGACTTAGTTCCCGAGTACAATTCCCTCAGTACTCGAACCCTCACGACCTGGTTGACTCTTCATCCAGTAGCCTCGATCTGTTGCCTTCATGCCCTCTTCGTCTTCGTCTCCCATCCCTCAGATGCGCACACAAGCCCTCGGCTTGCCTCCATGCCATCCTTCACGCATGCCTCGAAGTCCACATCCCTCGGCTCATCGTTCCTGCTCTAGCAGCCTCGATCTGTTGCCTTCAAGCCCTCTTCGACTTTGACCCTCGTCCCTCAGATGCGCACACAAGCCCTTGGCTTGCCTTCATACCATCCTTCACGCACGCCTCGAAGTCCGATTCCCTCAGCTCATCATCCCTGCTTTGTCCATGGTCCCTCGGATGTGCACACAAGCCCACGGCTTGCCTCCATGCCACCCTTCACCATACCTGAAGACATCCAACAATGCCTATGTGTATCCTGCAAACATGTACACTCACATACACATATTAGATCACAATGAAATCCTAACTTAACCATATTGACACACACATCAAAACCCATGATCCTCCCGATCATACTTGGGCCGATTGCCCCAACAATTTTCTTTCCCTATCCAGATTAATTCTAATCTATAGAATTTTAATCCGGGGATATAGGGTGGAATCCCAACGCCAACAGTTGTCATATTTGAAGTATCTGCACATTCGATATAATATGACTGTGATACATGTTGTGAATATTTTTTGATAATATATTCAATACTATGATGAATATTTTGGGAAAAACTAATGACATAGCAAAATCACATGAGTATTTGAAAGAATTGTTGGTGCCAGAATCACCAATCGAACCTTATTTTGATATTGGTAAAGGGTTCAAAGTTAAGTGTTAATTATGATCTAATGTTTTACTCTGAGTATGTAGGAAAGTCCTGTTGAGGCAATCTATGGTCTGTGGGATCATGTGTTTTGATGTTTGGGACAAAGGATTTAACTTAGGTTTACCCTTGTAATAGATATGTGTATTTGAGTGTGCAGGTTCTATAGGATACACATAGACTTAGCTTGATGACTTCGAGTCCGTTAAAGGATGGCATGAGTGTTGGGATCTCCCAGCGACATAAACAAAACCCGTAGCGGAAACAAGATCCCTCGAGCGATCTATATGAAAGAAAACTCGTACAATGCGGATCTACAGCTAAATAATAGATCTTACGAGCGATCCATGCGAAGAAAACTCATACAAAATTAGATCTACAACTTCCTATCTTATAGGTATACCTTTGACGTGTGCCTTTCGCTTATCCCGCTCATCCAAGGTACACCGGATCTCTTGCACGTTCAAGTGTCCGTGGCTCTATGCGTATCCACACGCACGATCTCTCAAGCTTCGGAGAAGAATCACCTTTATGGTGCTAGCCACAAGAGGATATTCAGAAAGCATGAAAGAGAGGAGGAGAAGGGGTTTCGGCCAAAGGGAAGGAGGAGAAGAAAATGATAAGAAGCTAATCCAAATGATAAGAAAAACACTTTTATATTTATCCCATGAATATGAAGAGTTTTTGCCCCTTTAGCTTCCCTCCATTAAAGCCAATAAAAACCCAATTAGAACACATGTTTCTCATGTGGCTCTTCAACTTCTCTTCATTCAATAAAGAGAAATTTTTCATCTTCCTCTATTATTAATTCATTAAACATTTTAATAAATTAATATCTCATTCAAATGTGGTTGAGTCTAATCTAAATGAGTCTAACTCAAATTAGATCTCAATCCCATAATCTAATTGGATTCCTTTGTGTCTAACTCAATTAATCCAATTCGGATCAAATCTTAGTCAAACTATGATCAATTAATCTCCGAAGCATCATGTCCTTAATGTGTGACCCAATAGGTTCTCGTAACATTGACAATGTGTTTAAACCACTTTAGTGTTGGGACCGGGTGCATGTCGACAAGGATACGAGTTCGTAAAACTTTAAATTTTTACGTGCAGCGGAAGAGTTTGCATAAAATAATTTCCTAAATTATTTTAACTTCGTATCTAGCATGCAACCTTATAGTGTATCGACATAATCATGAAATAAAAGTTTGCGGAAAGGTAAACTAATTTACTTTTATACCTCGCGTAACTTGAAGAAAGGGACGAGATCCAACCGTAGCGTCCCTTGGAAGCTTCGTCTCTATTCGCGTCCACGCCGAGTTCTCTTCGGGATGACTTCACAAAGTCACGAGTTTTGTGCCGACGAGAACTACTAGATTCTCGGAAGGCACAACTAGAAGAACAAGAGAAATAATGGAAAAACTAACCGATGAAATAACGGAATCAAATTCCGAGAAGAGAGGAGTCGCTATCCGCTTCTTCTTCTTCGTGTTCGGGTTCTCCTTCTTCTTCTTGAAGCTCACGGCCACCACCACCTTGGATGTAGGTTGGGCGCCGGCCCTAGGGGAGCTAGGGTGGGCGCCGGCCCTAAGGGAAGAGAAGGAGGAGGAGGAGAGGAGGGATTAAGAGAGAGAGGGAGAGAACTCTTAATCAACTTCTTGATTAATTGATATGTTCTCAAAGGGCTAGCCTTTGGGTCCTTTATATAGTAGCAACTCTTTGCTAAGTCTCCCTCTAAACGGAATTAGTTATAAGAAATTTATCCTATAAATTTTCTTAACTAATTATTCCGTTTAAACCAAGTTTTATTATAAACTAATTTATAATAAAACTAATTCTTCTTCTCTTTAAATTATGGAATAAATTTTATAAGAAATTTATAAACTTTCTTATTATGGAAAAATCAATTCATAATTGATTTTATAAAATTAAAATAAACCAATTCATGGATTATTTTAATCTTCCATAAAAGAATAAATTTCTATAAATTTTATTTATATAAATTTCTTTATACAAATTTATTTATCCATAATTTATAAAACAAATCACACTAGATTTATTTTATTAATTAAACCAATTAAATTGGTTTAATCTTCCTTTAATGGCCGGCCACCACAAGGAGGGTTAGCACCCTCTTTGGCCTGCCAAACCAACCCGAACCGGTCGCGAATTAAACTCATTTAATTCGCCCAAAAAGCCTTCAAAAGACTTAGCCATTTTTAGCTTCCATTGCGCCTCTGATTAACTCAGATTCGACTTGTTTCTCTTGATCGGAAAATCCAATTTTCAACTCGTTTTAAATCCTTCGGATTACTCGTATTGCGTGTGACTAAATAGGCTTTCGATTTATGTTGGCCGTCTATAATTAATCCATTAATTATAGAACGATCATGAGTGGCACCTAGTAGTACATCATGATCCCCAATTAATCGAAAGATCAACGGTTTGACCCCAGAAGAAATTATTCTGAAACCCTTCAGCAGCTCTAATGAATCGTGCCTCATTCCCTTCACCACCTTATACCCACTTGGTTCAGGACACGGTCTATGGTGTCAGTCCCCACTAGGCTGACTACGTCACACCTAGCCCAAGTAGTGTCTTTCTCGTCCTTTGGATTTCTAATTACTCTCATGTATTTAAGAGACTCGCACTCTTAACATGATATGCTCTGGCCAGAGGCTTTGAGTAACAATCCGACGATAGGCCTGGGTATACATCTCCTCGCAAGGAGTGGTGAATCCTTTGTAGGCTGTTCAAACATCTTCGGGCACTTCGGCTTATACCCAATCATCCTGGGTCCACACCTCCTTGGAGATGCTTGCTTGAGATGTCAAAGTATAAGTCTCCATGACCAAGATGACTTGAACACCGCAAGTCAAAGGAACATCGCACTTAAGCCGCAGCAAGATCTTCATTGACATATCTACATGTAGATTCCCATATGAAGTCTTACAGCTAGTCACTCCAATGAACTAGTTCCCTTAACTAGCATCCATGTTTATCTCCGGACATCCCAATGTCACCAGCCAGTGATAATCAGCTGATTAGAGAATAACCCATGCTAGTCTCAACAGAATTGATAGTGTCCGTTTTTATCAATTCATCGACTAGGGATAATTTCAATACTTCACAATTGCACATTAGAGATAATCACTAGTTGTGATCCCATCACAAATTCTCTTATGCTGTGAGTTGTATTGCGGACATTCAGTAGATGAGTTCAAGATCCCAATCAAATACACAAAACATGTATACTCAAATAGTGAATTATCATTTATTAAAATAAATGTTTACATCATAAGGCGATTGCCTTAGGACACTTCTCTCATATCACTAACATTTAGACACATAAGCAATGAGCGACATCTAACAATGCATCATTGCTACCCAAGTGATGAGAAAGTCAAGATCCGACTTAACCTCTGAGACTATGATAATGTATGACCTTGTCCTTCCATCCTCGATATCTAGATTAACCAATGAGGAATATACCGTGTCCTCCTCGATCAATCTTTATGTTTCTTGATCCCTGAGTATGTTTACTCAAGCAAATGAACTCAATATCTCATATTGACTCATTTGAGCATGACTATGCATTACAGTAGTCCTACTCGATCAACGGGCCCACAAATATCACTCCCGTCATATGAGAGGGATAGATCCCATTTACATCACTCACACCCAGTGATCACCCTTAAGTCCACCCTATTACGGTGACGTTTGACAATACCAATGTACATAACTCCTTATATAGGGAACCGTAGTGACTTCAGATCTAAGAAATAGATCATACTAATAGTCACATGAGAAAGTTTATGACACTCATATGACAATCTATAAAACTTTCTCATGATGAGTCAATTCAATACACATTCTCTGATGCATACCCATGTGTCAACTTGATATCACATATCCATGACTTGTGAGCTCAAGTCATCAATTGACCTAGATGTTAGTCTTCATGCATTAATATTATCTCGGAATATTAATACTTAACTAGGAATGGTTTAGTGTAGTATTATCTACATCATCTCATTATCAATTAACCAATCGATATGATGTAGATAAAAACCTACTATCCAAGGATATTATTATACTTACTTATTTGACACAAATATAAAGTAAGTATAATAACCAAACTTGTCTTTATTAATAATAGAATATGATACAAATGTCCCTAGTCAATCATCACATAATTAGCTCTAAGACTCCTACTAACATGACCTCCCTACTAGGAGTCTTAGGATATGATACTACATCAAGTGATGTTATTAGGTTGACTAAGTTTGATATTATTGGGATTAGAATCATCTCCTTAGACCCGTGATACAGATGACATTGGGGTTATGACTTTGATGAGATGGGGTGACCCTCTGCCCCAGCCCGATCTAGACCAGGAGGCAAACGACGACGATGACATTCTTGTGAATCTACGGGATATTCCTCCTTACCCTCCATCTCCTCCCATGATAGACAAGCATGTTATTGGGTTGAGGAGTCCATGGCTGGACTAAGATAGGACATGACAGGGTTGTCTCTGTTAGGATGTATACTAAAAGCCTAGCTTTTGTATGAATATCTATATTTTAGAATAAGAATCACATGGTCATTGTTTGCATTTTATATTTATTATATGTGTGCATATTGCCTGTTACTTTACATTGTAGATAACATGGTGTGTGGTGCCACACAGAAGATCATGTTATCAGTTCCTTGTAAAGTATAAGTAGTGATTCACAACCAAGATAGATTTAGATAAACCATTGGAATGGTTGTAGTGTAATTTGGTATTAGTCTATCTTGACTATAGAAATACACTAGTACACTTTGTGTGTATTGAGCAGGACCGATTAGAGGTGATTTGATTTATACTAACTATATAATCGAATCATACCTCAGATATTATGGTGTGCATGCTCTTAATCCTGATATAATAATGGGCATATGTACTTAATATCTATTTCCTTGATTTACCAATGGGTGAGATTTATTCGTTAAATCAATAGACCCGGTAAATTGGGAAATAATATTATTTACATAGCGTGTCATTGATTATAGAAGGAAACCATGTCCTAATGCGTTAGGATGATGATGTCCCTTGAGAAGCTCATAAAGTTCATCATGTAAATCCTGCAGGTGGACCTGGTCCGACATGATGATAAGGTTGAGTGGTACTACTCATGGAGTTAGATATTAATTAATTAAATTGTCAGTAATTTAATTAATTAATCGACATTCAAGATCTTAAATACGGGGAGATTATGCACACATAATATGGTAGAGCCCATATTTAATTATGGGGTTGGTGCAGTAGTTCAATGATAACCCATTAGTGGAGCGGATTATCATTAATGGATCGGTTTAGGATCCATTAGGAGGCCAAAACTAACTCCTCCTCATGGTCCCTATTTTAGCCTATATATACCTCATGAGTCATGAGACCAAGGCCATAACAATCAACCTAAGCCCTTGGTTCTCTCCTCTCATCCTCTCTCTCCTAGGGTTAGGTGGCGCTGACGGCAAGGGAAGGGAAGAGGAGCTTTGGGATTTGTTTCTTTCATCTCCTCTCATCCTCTCTTCTTCCTCTTGGGCGTGCACAAACCTGAAGCAAGGAAGAGTGGCCGACGGCAAGGAAAACATGGAGATCTTTCTCCTTTTTGGTGCCGACGGCAAGGGAAGGAGAAGAGGTGGCCGGTGGCTAGGGCATGGTGCAAGGAGGGATTTCTTTCTCTCCTTCTTCATCTTCTTCTTCTTCTTCCTTTTCTTCTCTTCTTCTCCATCTTAGGCGTGCGGCTAGGGCAAGCAAAAGAGGGTTTCTTTTCCTTCTTTTGGTCGGCGACAATAAGAAAGGAGAGAAGGTGATTGGCGCAAGCAAGGAGGAGAAGAAGGTGGCCTTTGGTGACTTCATTTCTTGGAAGATCATCGCCCACACGACGTCCAAGAAGAGGATAGGAATACAGTAGGAGACCAAGAGGTAAACAAGAGGTATAAATCTTGTTTATATTTCATTCTTGTTCTAGTTTATTGTGTGTTTCTTATTTGTTATGGACCCCGAAGATAAACACAAAAATCGGCGATCTATTCATCATCTATTCCGCGGCTATTTGATAAAGGAGTTTGAATTGCTTGAACAACAAGTTTGTTCAAGTGATCGCTCAATCGAATAGTACGATGATGAAAAAGGTCATTTGGAAAGGTTCTTTCTATCCGGATTGATTCTAATCAACAGAAAATTTTAATTCGGGGATATGGAGAGAATTGCATCCTAATGGGAAGAAACCATCAATTGGTATCAGAGCCATGGTTTCCGATTTTGTGTGTTTTGGATTCGGTTACTTTCATCCATTTTTTCATATATAATTTTATGCCGGATAATAGTAGGATGTGTGTAGGCTAACTCTTTGATTGCAGGCATAAGATCCAACTATTATGGCTACGTAATTGTATGTGATTGTGTTTGTGTGATTGTAATAATTTATTTGAATCCTCGGGGTTGACGAGGCTATTAGTATTTAATTTTTGTAATTAAATACGACATTGTTAGCCGCTTGTTTTAATTTACTTTCAATCTAGATTTGTTGTACACTCCTTCATGGAGTATATGATCGATGGATGTAAATTAAAATAATTTTTTATCTGGCTCCGATCTTCTTCAAGTGAGCTTGCGCTTGGTGAAGAAAGGTGGAGACGAGGTCATGACATAACTGGAGGCATAGTTTTTCATATTTATTGCTTATTGTTTGATATGCTTGTTGTGCATGCTTGGAAAATTCCTCAATTTTAAATTACTAAGTGGGAGAGGAAATCTTTGAGTCCCGTGGCCTCCATTACCAATTTGATAAGCGATGCGAACAAACTTACGCGTTGGCTCTGAGTGTCTTCTTCCATATCGGATGAGTTTGTTTCACGGATCACTAGATCAAATATGATTATAGGAAATTATTTAGGAGCGTGTGATCTTCCCCATCAGAAGGGACATAATCCTAGATAATTGACTTAGTATCATGTAATGGTGTACACATAGACGCAATTAATAGTATCCTTCCCATCTGAGTCACTGCTATTATTTGTGTGACCGAAGATAAACCAACTATTAATTTTTTTGTCAAAAAGTAAGGTTGACAAGATTATAAAATTAATGGGTAAAACCTCCTCTTATGAATGTTGAATTTGTATACGTCCACACTATCGTGGATACGAAATTCACGTGTTTTGATGTGTTGGTTGATTTTAAAATTTTATTGTTTGAGGAATTAATATTATTTTAAAATCTAATTTTTGACCATTGTGATTCAAGGATTTTTAAAATGGCTTTCAACCCACTTGCTGTGATTTTAAAAGAAAATAAACTTACTGGTCCCAATTACATAGATTGGAAAAGGAACCTGGATATTGTCTTAACTGCTGAGGATTACAAATTTGTACTCTTTGAGATTTGTCTTAAAAAGCCCAGTGAGAATTCTAGTGAAGAGGAGAAGGAACGTTATAAGAAGTGGGTGAAGGCAGATGAGATGGCGTGGTGTTACATCTTGGCTTCTATGTCAAATGTGTTGCAACATCAACATCAAGTCTTCGCTATTGCTTATGACATGATGTTCAATCTCAAGGAACACTTCGAACACCATAATTGGGCAGCCAGGCAAGAGGCAATGAGGAACTTGATGACGACCACCATGATTGAGAGGACACCCATGAGGGATCATGTTCTCAAAATGTTGGCTCATTTGAATGAGATGGAAGTCCTTGGAGCGGAGATCGATGGGGAAACCCAGTCGATATCATTCTCCTGTCACTAAGTAGGAGTTTTGAATGTTGGTGCTTGGATGGCTAGAGGGGGGGTGAATGTAACCAGACACTCAAAATAATTGCGCTTTGAACTTCTCTGCAATCAGGGTTAGCAACAGCGGAAATAATACAAAAACAGGAAGAACAAAACAAAGACAGGAAACAAACCGAAGCTATCAAGATGGTTTACAAGGTTCGGGGATAACTAGCCTCTACTCCTTGGCGTGCGCGTGAGGTGGGTGATCCCTTGATCGTTGGCAGATCAAGCACCGGTGAACCCGGATAAACTGGAGCCTCCTTCTCGGTGGAGAAACCTCTCCATAATCGCCTTAGTATGATAGAAGTTGAGTGCACGAGACAACCAGAAGGAAACCACTCAGATACAAAGCAGCGCTCAAGAATGAAGATTACACAGAAAGCTTAAACCACAGCATAAACCCCAGCAACAACCTTTGCCTATTTTTCTGTTCGTTTTGTTCTTCCGCTCCTCTGCTTCCCAGCTTCCTCTTAAGCTCCTGCTCACCATCGCCAAGCTCCATCAGCACCCACTAAGCCACAGCTTGACCCACTGACTCCACTGAGCGCTCAGTCCACTGAAGACCTCTTCAGCTGAGCCTCCGTCAGTCGCCAGCCGCGCCAAAAGCCGTTGAGACCTGGAAACAGGAAATAGACAAACCTGCCATGGTGAAAGTCTCTAGTTGACCAAGGAGATTTTTATTGAGCGTCCACTACCTTGGAAGCAACGTTCTTAGTTGCGACCAAGATTTGTTTAAAAGACGAGTGCCTTACGTTTTAATTTTTTTCCCCGTTTATTCACCTCCCTCTAACCGGTCCAACCCGATCCAATACAAATGACAAGAAAAACTCTTTTATACTCATCCCATGAATATGAAGAGTTTTTGTTCCTTTAGCTTCCCTCCATTAATGCTAATAAAAACCCACTTAGAGCACATTTTCTCATGTGGCTCTTCAACTTCTCTTCATCTAGTGAAGAAAAAATTTTCATCTTCCTCTATTATTAATTTATTAAATATTTTAATAAATTAATATCTCATTCAAATGTTATTGAGTCTAATCTAAATGAGTCAAATTCAAATTAGATCTCAATCCCATAATCCAATTGGATTCACTTGAGTCTAACTTAATTAATCCAATTTAGATCAAATCTTAGTCAAACTATGATCAATTAATCTCCAAAGCATCGTGTCCTTAGTGTGTGAGCCAATAGGTTCTCGTAACATTGGCAATATGTTTAAACCGCTCTAGACACATAAGTAATGAGCGACATCAAGCAATGCATCATTGCTACCCAAGTGACGAGAAAATTAAGATCTGACTTAACCACCGTGACTATGACAATATATGACCTTGTCCTTCCATCCTCGATATCTAGATTGACCAATGAGGCATAGACCATGTCATCCTCGATCAATCTTTGTGTTTCTTGTGTTGGGTATGGCTTGGCGGGTTTCCCTAGCGAATACTTGGTCATCCTTAAGAGACCTCTCCATGTCTATGGATGAAAAATTAATCCAAATGGAGACTCATCTCCCAACGACCATCTCGTCATTGTATCGTTCGGTACGAATTACAACTTGGCCAATCACAAAGATCATGCCTTGTAATTCTCCTAACCGAACGACTACGGAAGAGACGACGAGTGGATCGCCGGTCTTTATGTTTATTATCAGGGTCCAATTAATTAATTATTATCTAAGATTAACAATTAATCAAAACAATAATAATCAATTAAAATTAACATGAAATGACGAAGCTAAAACGAAGGAGCCAAGGAAGAGAGTTACTTTCCTTTACCTTACGATCTTCTACCGTATGACCCTCCCCTCCTGGACGTCGTGTGGGCGACGATCTACCAAGAACCGTGGTCACCAAGTCGATCCCTTCTCCTTGCGCCAACCAAGCCCTAACCAAGGGATGCCGCCGGCCACACCAAGGAAGAAGACAATACGAACACAAACCCTACTAATCCTCTCCTCCTCCGTTGGCGCACGCGCCGTGAGTCTTCTCCACAACAACGTCCTAAGCAGCAAGAATTTTGGACACGCAACTTGAGTTGCTGCTCCCTTGGAAGAGAGCTCCCTTGCGTGAACAATAATTCTTCCGCTGCCTTGGACTTCTGTTGCCCGTGGAGAAGAAAGCATGCACCTCCTCCACAGCCGAGCGAGTGAGCAACTCGTGCTGCTCTTTCCAAGTTGCGTGACCAACACAACAACCAGCTCTCTCCCGTGTTTGGCTGCTGAAGAATCCAGTTGTTGGAAATTCAAGTTGCGTGTGCAACTTGCCACTTTCTCCACCGGGCACCATGTTCCAAGCTGCTGGAGAATTTGAGTTGCATGAGCAACTATCTCACAGTGATAAACTTCTCCACAAAAAACCAATTTCTGTAAGTTATCCACCAAAAACTTAGAAGCGGCGCCGCATAGAGGGAGGGAGAGAGAAGAGAGAGAGAGGAGAAACTTAAGAGTTTCTAATGTTGGATTAATTCATTAACTTGGTTTCATGCCACATAGGTATATATATAGGGCTACGATAGGGACCATGAGGAGGAGTTGGATCTTGGCCTACTAATGGATCCAACCCCGATCCATTAATGAAGATCCATTCTACTAAAGGATCTCTATTGAATTACCTCACAAACCCCCATATTAACATATGAGCTTCACCTATTATGAGTACATCTATCCCCCCCCCCCCCCCCCCCCCCCGTGTTTAAAATATCGAATGTCCGTTAATTAATTTAAATTACTGAAAAATTAAATTAATTAACTTCTAGATCCTTGATTAGTATCACTCAACCTTATCATTGTAACGACCCGAAAAATTCTCTTAATATTTTCTGGAAATATTGAGCATGTCTAGATAATTTTTCGAAGGACCTAGAAATATTAAGGAGAACTTTGGCCTAGAAAATCAATGTTTTCTCATTTAAATTGAGAAAACTAAGTACCAATGAGCTTTAAATGAGCTCCAAAAATGGGTATTAATTAGGTAAAATTAATATAAATTAGGTAAAATTAATATAAATATAAAAAAAATTTATTTAGGAATATTGGCATAATTATGGGTGATTTTAGGGGGATTTTCAAAATTTAGGAAATAAAAATAATAAAATAAATGAAATAAAAATAAAATAAAAATAAAGGTGCATGAGCGAAGGATTAAACCTTGGACCTCTTGTACAACCATGTAAGCCTTAACCAACTCACCTAGCAAGGGATTTCTATGAGGAAATGAAGTGGATATAAGTTAAGATTAAGAAGAAGATGAAGAGTCATGGAGAGACTCTTCATTTACCTCTTTAATGGATGATAAATAGGGGGGTTTGGGAGTTTCATTCTCTCTTCTTTCAATTGCATTTCCTCCTCTCTTCCTCCCTCATTCAAGCCGACCACTCCTAGAGGGTTTTCCCCTTGGAAAAGCTTCCACCAAGGTTCCATCTCCAAGATCTAAAATCTCTACAAGAGTACAAGGGCAAGGGTGTTCAAGGGTCCAAAGATCTTACCATTTTCTTCTCTTCCAAGGTTCAAAAAATCAAGAAACCCAAGGTAAGACTCCCTCACCTGTGGTATAATAGTTCCCTATGATTTCCATGATTTCTAGCATGATATATTGGTTAGTTTTTGGATTTGATGTTGAAAGGAAGAAAAAACTACGAACCTTGAGTTTATGGGTTTCGGCCACCATGATTTACAGGTCTATAATTATGCTAAAAATCATGATAATGTTATTTAATGTTCCCTTATGATGTGTAGAGGTTAAGTATAATTTTTGGGGATTGTTGGAGTACCTAGGACACCCTAGGGTTTCGGCCAACATGAAAGAAACAAAACTAAGAACCCTAAGTTTAAGGGTTTCGACCACCATGATTTACAGGTCTATAATTATGCCAAAAATCTTGATAATTTATGTAATGTTCCCTTATGATGTGTAGAGGTTAAGTATAATTTTGAGAATTTTTGGAGTACCCTAGGATACCCTAGGGTTTCGGCCAACATGAAAGAAACATAACTAAGAACCCTAAGTTTAAGGGTTTCGGCCACCATGATTTAAAGGTCTATAATTAAGCCAAAAATCTTGATAATGTTAATTTATGTTCCCTTATGATATGTGGAGGTTAAGTATAATTTCTGGGAATTTTTGGATTACCCTAGAGACCCCATATGTTTCGGCCAACCTCAAGGACCCAAGGGTTAGGGTTGAGCCTTTAACTTCAAGTATATGTTTATGTGTTGCCATGATATAAGGGTGATGTAGGGAACCATGTTAAGTTATATGCCCATGCTATGCTAAGAACCATGCTAAGTGATTATGTATGTTCATGATAAGTATGATAGGTTTATGTCTATGATATGAATGATGTCATGATAAGAATGATAGGGTTATGATCACGATAAAAATGATGCTATGATATGTTAGGTTCATGATATGAATGATGCCATGTTCAGTATGTTATGTTTAGGTTCATGATGAGAATGATGCATGCCATGTTATATGAATAAAGATGCATGTCATGTTTATGAAAGAAGATGCATACCATGTTTATGAATGAAGATAATGCTCATGCCTTTAAGGCATAACGATGATGTTAAGTATGATGAATGAATGATGATGAATGACAAGTATGATGAATAAAAGATGATGCTTATGTCTTTAAGGCATAAATATGCTAAACGGCACGGTCGATGGTCGATGGTACGACGGTCAAGAGGACTGGTAAATGGGCCGGTAGACGGGCCGAGCCGTAACAAGTTATGCTATGTTAAGTATGCCATGGATGTCTTATGAATGATGAAACATGAAAAGTATTTTACTTTATGTATGGGCTTGTACCGGACCGAAGTATGGGTCCAAGAGATGGGCACCTTAAGAACACCCCGGTTTTGGACTACCGAAGCTGTCCACGGTTCTGGCACTACCGGAGCTGTGCAACAGGGATGGGCACCTTAAGAACGCCTCGGTTCGGGGACTACCGACTATGCTGTCCTTACCCTAGTAGGTTGGGGCTCGCGACCTCGGACTTGCTAGGGATGCGCGCTATGATGTATGTATGTGGTACAAGCCGGGGACCCCAAATGATGTTATGATGATTATGTTTAAGCATTTAAAAGTATGTTTTAAAAGCTAAGCATCCCTTATGTATATGCATTCCACTCATGCATCCATCCATGTTATGCATTATGCTATGTTGATAAGATTTTATGCTTATGTTTCATGTTAAGAAGTATGCATGAGAATGAATGATCTATGCCATGAATTATGTTCACTATGTTTATGATTTATGCCATGAATTATGTCATGCTTAGAATGTCTATGATGTTTATGTTTATGCCAGGAATTATACCATGCTTAGAATGTCTATGATGTTTATGTTTATGCCATGAATTATGCCATGCTTAGAATGTTCACTATGTTTATGATTTATGCCATGCTTAGAATGTCTATGATGTTTATGTTTATGCCATGAAGTATGCCATGCTTAGAATGTTCCCGATGTTTATGATTTATGCCATGAATTATGTTCACTATGTTTATGAATTATGCCATGAATTATGCCATGCTTAGAATGTCTATGATGTGTATGTTGATGCCATGTATCATGCCATGCTTAGAATATTACTATGTTTATGTTCATGTCATGCTATGTATACGACAAGTGACGTAAGATGTTATGTTCTAAGTAGAGCAGCAAGTATGTTAATGTTTTATGTGCTCATTATGAGATGATGAATGATGAATGATTTTGTGAGTAGGAAAGAGTCTTACTAAGCCTGTGTGCTTATAGTCTTATTTCCTTATACCGCAGATCATTCAAGGGGACAATGAAGGAAGCAGCAGGAGGGCAAGAACGCATGTGTGTCGTAGTGACTTGGCCCAGGAAACTATATGTTTACTTATATGTTTGAATAATGACTTATGGAACCTTATGACCTTATGATATGATGTTATGTGAGACATGATATGATGCTTAAGTTCAATGTTAATATGCTAAGGTTCCCATGTCAATAAGTTAAGAATGGTAACAGGGCATGTATAAGTTAAATTATTCCGCTGTCTTATGATGTCTACATGCCCTAAGCATGTTAACGTAACGCTTCTTATGGGAAAAAAAAACGGGCGTTACAATCATCATGTTGGATCAAATCCACCTGCAGGGTTTACATGATGAACCTTTTGAGCTCATCAAGGGGCATCATTATCCTGACTCACCAAGATATAGATTCCGTCAATAATCAATGGCACACTATATAATTAATATTATTTCTCAACTTACCAGGCCTATCGATCTAATAGAATAGATCTCGTCCATTGGTAAATCAAAGAAATAATACTTAATCATATGTGTCCATTATTATATCGGGATTTAGGGATCGTACTCCATAATAAAATCTGAGATCCAATCCAATTATCAAGTTAGTATAAGTTGGATGATATTTGGTTTTGGTCTCAATGCACACAAAGTATACTAGTGTAATTTTATGGTCAAGACCAACCACACCTAATTACACTACAACCATCCCGATGGTTTGTCCAATTCCATCTCGGTGGTGAGTCTCTACTTATACTAGGCAAGGGACTGATAGCATGATCTTCCATGTGTCACCACACACCATGTTATCTACAATGCAAAGTAAATGACTTTTATGCATGTACTAATATAAACAAGCATCTAGTGTTGTTGTGATTCTTTTTCAAAATGTGGATGACCATACGTAAAAGGCAAGACTTTTAGTATACATCCTAGCAATCTCCCACTTATACTCAAAGACTTTTTTTTTTTAAAAAAAAATCAACTTTTATTATTGTAGGAAAATCTATAATAGAAGGGGGGCCAAACCTGACCTTCTAATATAGAATTACAAGACCCCAAAAGGAATTACATGAATTTCAAATTAAAGCTAAAGATTAATTGAATCCAGTTTAAATCTTTTACAACTTTCCAATCTGCACTTTATTTTTCCAGCCATCTCAGAGCCACCTTCCTTGTCCATCAGCTCAGCATGGATTTCCATGTCAAATGCGATTCTAATCCGTCTGCAATTTGAACATAATCTTCTATCATAACTTCACAGTTTGCTACATATGAATCGTCTTACATTCCAATGCTATCACATATTAGTCGACAAAAAAACCAGAGCATGATCTTTCATCTTCTTATTCTTTTTCCTATTTCCCGCACTTTAGTCTCTAGAGCCTTTTACAAAAGCACCCGATGTTCACTTTAGGCAAGTGACCAGCCAAAAACGGTTTTGATTGGTCTTTACCGTAGCCGTTACTACGGACTAGATAGATCTACAGTGGATCTATTCACCTTTATAGGCTTTTTGGCAAAGCCTCAGCCATCAACGGATTTGAAAAGTCTTTACCGTCGCCGTTTGCTACGGACTAGATGAATCACATATGGTGGATTCATTCACCATCCCTATCTATCTACTCCACTTCTTCTTGTCACTTTCCACTTTTCCAAATCTGATTCAATAAGCCAAGCTGCAATAACTGCAACTCAGCCAATCTGTATTAGGGGTCACGACCTTGAAGTTTTGTTTAGAGGATCCCATCTCAGAGATTTAAGATAAACAATGCTCAGAATTGCACTTAAAATGTTTCTTTGACATCCCTTTATTAGTTTTCTTTTTCTCAGTTTTGTACAGAACACTCTTTGCCTCCCAAATTTCAGCCCATTACTTCCAATAAAGCAACCAGCAACAATATTCTATTAATTTTGGACTTTGACACACTGCAGGATCTTTAATTCAAAATAGACATTCAGTTTAGGGTAACCAGCAGATAACATATGATCCCCTGAAACCTTCCGAATCTAGAACTAATAGATTTTCCAAAACAATATTTTCAGAACCAAATCTGTCGCACAAAATCTGTAACTCTGGTACATTGCAGGACCATAAGTACTTTCTGAAACTTTGTCACTTTTCTAAAACCTCTGTCAGCACCCAGATTTCACAATCAATACTTTCAGCACAAATCTGTCACACAAAGTCTGAAGAACTCTGGTGTATTGCGGGACTAATGTTTCAAAGTCAATACTCTCAGCACAAAATTTGTCACACAAAATCTGGAGAACTCTGATATATTACAGAACTGACACCCAGATTTTCAAAATCAGCATTTTCAGCATAAATTTTGTCACACAAAATCTTTTCTACTAAAACCTCTGTCAGCACCCAGATTTCGCAATCAATACTTTCAGCACAAATCTGTCACACAAAGTCTGAAAACTCTGGTGTATTGCGGGACTGATGTTTCAAAGTCAATACTCTCAGCACAAAATTTGTCACACAAAATCTAGAGAACTCTGATATATTACAGAACTGACACCCAGATTTTCAAAATCAGCATTTTCAGCATAAATTCTGTCGCACAAAATCTTTATCTGATGCCTCTATCAATTATCAACCTCTTCACAAAATTGTCACCCAGTTTTTCATAACATTTTCTTAGTAAAGCAGTTTGTTAAATGACAGCAATTGTCAGTCCACCTCGGGGAATTGTAGCTTTATAGTGATAGCTCCTTGAAAACCTGCCTAGACTAATATTCTCCTGAAAGCTTCTATACCAACAACAGATTTATGGCAGCCATAAAACTTACAGATTCAAGTGATCTAAAATTTAAATTAGCTTCCGATCAAATCTGATATAAGGAATTCCCATTTTGTCCACCTTGCAAATGCCACTCAAAGTCTTATCTATTTGTTGTCTGGATAATTCTTTTTCCCCTTCAGAAATAAAAGCTTGATTTGCAAGGTAATCAGCCACCATATTAGCCTCTCTATAAATATGCGAGACATGCACTTGTAACCCCTTGATCATCTTTCTTATCTTAAAGACAATCTTCCTATAATCCCAACAGATTGTAGAGGATTGAATTATCTTCAAAGCCACCATTGAGTCAGATTCTAACCAGATCGGCAGAAAATTATTAGCTACACATAGCTCCAAACCCATTAAAATAGCCATATGCTCAGCTTTTACATTAGTTGATACACCCAACTTACCATGCTTAGCTTTAAGGAATTGTCCTGTGTGATCTCGAATGATTACTCCATAAGAAGACTCTCCTGGATTTCCCCGTGAACAACCATCTGTAAAGTTTTGTTGTTCTCAAAATGTTATACATCTGACTCCCTGATCCTTCACATGCCTAAAGTTCTCGCTATCAAGGCCTCAGTGAAAAGATCTCCCAGGTTGTCCTCTGATGTAATCTAGGCAACAACAGCTTTTCCTCTCTTGGGTGGTACTTGCGCTCTATGTGTTTACTTACTTTAGGCTCGTGATTCCTTCAAGTTTCAACTACACCATTATTATCACATCATAATGTGATAGCTCTGAGCAAATCAGGAATCATATCGAAGTCCATCTTGAGGTTCCTGAACCATGTAGCTTTCTTGGTTGTCTAAGAGACTGTCATCCATCCAGCTTCCATGGTGGAGTCCATCATGCAGCCGTTGTGCGACACTCCTCCAAACTATGGTTCTACCTCCTAAAGTAAACACAAAACCCCGAGGAATACTTACATTCGCCCTTATCCGACTAGAAATCTGTATCCATATAACCCACAGGAGATTGGTCTGCCTGGTAAACCATCATATAGTCCTTAGTCCTTCTCAGGCACTAATATATGCTTTTATCTCAATCCAATTTCGTTAACTTGGGTTACTCTGATATCTGCTAACCATGCCCACGGCACAACAGATATCTGGTCTCGATTTTAGTATACATGAGGCTTCTTATAGCCGACGCTAAAAGAACCGCCATTACCTACTCTATCTCCTTTGATAATCTAAACATATCTCCTTAGATAGAGTAGTTCCACGGCTGAAGAGTACAAAACCTTTCTTGGAGGTTTCCATGCTAAAACTGTTGATGCAGTCTGACCCTGATTGTTGTTTTGGTGTTGATACCGATTTTAGTTTAGGTTGATTAGATGATTATGATTAAGTCCTGGTCATGGACTAGGCATACCTAGTGGGACTAGATTTGATGAAAGTCTGTCTTGGAGGTCAGGTCCTAGCTTGAGAAGCTAGGTTGGTGAAAATTCCTAGCTTGGAGGGCTAGGTGTGAAAAGTCCTAACTTGGAGGGTTAGGTGTAGAAAAATCCTAGCTTGGAGGGCTAGGTGTGGAAAAGTCCTAACCAGGAGGGTTTGGTGCGAAAAGTCCTAGCTTGGAGGGCTAGGTGTGAAAATTCCTAACCTGGAGGGTTAGGTGTGAAAAGTCCTAGCTTGGAGGGCTAGGTGTGAAAAGTCCTAACCTGGAGGGTTAGGTGTGAAAAGTCCAAGCTTGAAGGGCTAGGTAGATGAAATCCTAACATGGAGGGTTAGGTGTGGAAAAGTCCTAGCTTGGAGGGCTAGGTGTGGAAATTCCGAACTCGGAGGGTTAGGTGATTGGAAATCCCGGTGAGTGAAGCCGGGTCCTGGTGAGTGAAGCCAGGTTGACTGAAGTCCTGGTGAGTGAAGCTGGGCATGGAGACTTGGTCCGAGGGACTGAGCACGAGTCAGGGGAGGCTGGGAGCCAGTTCTCTTGACTTAGAGTGTGTTTGGCCTTGCCCGGTTCGATCTGGTGACCGATCAGGGAAGTTGGCATGAAGTTCCCTCGTGGATTGGCCTGGTGACCGATCCAGAGATATATGATAGGTCTGGTGACCGATCAGGGAGCTTCCAGTGACTTTGGCAAACCTACTGTTCGTTCAGGGAAAAACCTTGATCGATCAATCTGAATGATCAACTGTCGCGAGGTTTCTCACCCTGACCGATCAAGCTGGAGCTTGATCAGTCTGGGATTATCCTAATCGGTCTGGTGGCCGATCAACAGTGTATTTCAGGGGGGATTGTAGCAAGCAGGATTCTAGATCGGTTTGGTGACCGATCTAGTGTCCGGTCAGGGTGACCGATCATACAAGCTTGCGATCCCAGGTTTCTCACTGGGGACCGATCAGGCTGGAGCCTGATCGGTCTAGGATCATCCTGATCGGTCCGGTGACCGATCACTTTAATTCAAACGTGTAGGTGCAGACAACACCCAAGTCGAACCTGTGTTTTGATAATGGCAAAGGATTCAAATGTTAAGCTGTTATGTTTATCTAACATGCTCGTTAAGTGTGCAGATCAAAGACCTAGCAAAGGACTGCTAGGCACCTGGCGAAGGACTGCCAGGATACAAAGCCCTAGCGAAGGACTGCTAGGCACCTGGCGAAGGACTGCCAGGATACAAAGCTCTAGCGAAGGACTGCTAGGCACCTGGCGAAGGACAGCCAGGATACAAAGCCCTAACGAAGGACTGCTAGGCACCTGGCGAAGGACTGCCAGGATACAAAGCCCTAGCGAAGGACTGCTAGGCACCGGGCAAAGGACGGCTTTGTACCTAAGCCCTAGCGAAGGACTGCTAGGCAAAAAGTCTAACCAGAGGAGCCGATTGGCAATAGGTAAATTCTCCTGAGAGGAGTAGGTGAGGACGCGTTCCCCGTCGAGGGAACAGTAGGCGTCGGTTCGACCTAGGGCTCCATTTTGGAGATCCAAAGTCAGAACTAAGACAGCTACGGCTATAAAACTCACTAATATGCTTGCATTGTTTTGTTTGGTATTAACCCTAGATGTAGGACCGAAGGAACGAGTTTCTGCAGCTCAGAATGCCCCAAAGGAGAGGGGCAGCAGCTAGGCAGGGCGCCCCGGAGGTCCCGGGCGCCCCCAAGGTGAAGGCAAGACGAGCTAAGCAACTAATGCTTCGGAAGCTCACTAGGGAGGGCGCCCCATGCTCCCGGGCGTCCCTGTTCTCCCGGGCTCCCCGGATGTCTCGGACACCCTGGGTCCAAGCCAACGAAGCAGATAGAGTTTAATCCACCGAGAAGCCAGCTGACCGAGTCAACCGAGGCGCCCCTAGCGTCAACTCTCAGCCCTATTCAAGTGGGATAAGGGCTGACCGAGACTTGTCCAGATCGACTGACACGTGGGGGGGTGGGGGGCGCCCCCAACGTTCAGGGCGCCCCAGGAGGCTATAAATAGCCCCTCGACCCCAAGGCTTCAGAACAACAACTCTCTAACGCTTCTACGCTCTTCGACTCAAATGCGCTGCTCTAGAACCTTCCATTTCGAGATTCTAAGCGCCGATGACGACCCTCCGCACCGAAGTACGATCCATACCGGGCGTCGATCACGAAGAGTAAAACTGTTATATTTACTACAATTTACTTATACAATTCTTGTAAACCTTTTACGCTCATATAGAATTGCCCGTAGTAAATGGTCAACGACCGTGGGCCTTGGAGTAGGAGCCGACCGTGACTCCGAACCAAGTCAAACCACTTGAGTCTTTTTGTTGTATTTTTGCGTTGTGTTTATTCCGCTGCGTATTTGCTCTTTTGTCAATCCGAAATGTTTTACGATATTCATCCCCCCTTTATCATTCTTCTCGATCCAATAAGTGGTATCAGAGCGGGGAAGCTCAAATTTGGTGCAACCACCAGTTTGAGATTTTTTCGGGTTTTCTTCGAAATTGTTTTTATTTGCTTTTCAAATTTTCATGGTTAATCGAGGTTGGTGCAACACCCCTTGATAAATATTTTTTTTTCTTCCCGCACTACTAATCCAAGACCAAGTCTTAGGATATTTCTTTCCTTTTTACTTTTATTTTTAGATAAATGACCATGCAAGAAGGATTCAGCACAGCCAAACCACGACTTTTCAGTGGGGAGGACTTCTCTTACTGGAAAAGTCGGATGGAGGTCCACCTGAAAACTCAGGTGGACATGTGGATAATCATCCAGGCTGGACTGGAGATTCCAAAGAATGCTGAAGGAGTGCCACAGTCTTACGCTGAGTGGGACACCGCTCTGAAAAGAAAAATCAAAGCTGATGCAAAAGCAACCCAGACACTCCAATGCGGTCTAACCAAAGAGGAGCTAAACCGGGTGGGTCCATTCAACAGCGCCAAAGAACTCTAGGGTAAACTGATCGAGCTGCACGAAGGAACTTCAGATACTCGACTCAGCAAGAGAGATCTCCTCCTGAACAAGTTGTACACGATCAAGATGAACGACAATGAAACAGCAGCCTAGCTCTACGCCAGAATTCAGGAGTTAATGAACGGACTACACACAATCGGTCACAAGGTAGAAAATCGTGACCTGATAAGATACGCTCTTAACGCTTTCCCGAGAAACACCTTGTGGGCATCTATGGTAGATGCATACAAGGTTTCAAGGGACCTTTCAAAAATTAAATTAGATAAACTGTTTTCAGAACTTGAGTTACATAAGCAGACTAACTGCAATCTGGCCGAGAAAGGCATTGCCTTTGTTGCAGGTAAAGCTAGAAAGACAATCAAGAAGAAGCCTCAACCTGCACCGAGTCTGATTCAGATTCAGACTCAGAAGACAGCGAGGGAAATCGGCCTAAGTTGGTTTGGCTAGCCCGGGACTACTACAAAGAGCTAAAAAACCAGACAAATAGAAGAAAAGTCAGCCGAAGAAAGGAAGAACAAGCTGAACCCTTAAATGAAAAGAACAAACCCAACGTGACCTGTTACGAGTGCAAGAAGAAGGGCCACTACAAGACTGAATGCCCCAACCTGAAGGAAACAAAGAAGACGAGAAAGAAGAAGGCACTTCAGGCAACGTGGGATGAGTCCTCCTCCTCCGAAGAAGAAGAGGTCCCACAGTCGAACCTGCTCGCACTAACCGGCTCAGAAGAAATCGAGACCGAGTCAGAATTGGAGGCGGACGACGGCAAACTTACATTCTCAGAGGATGGTGAAATAACTGTAAGTGGGTTTTCAAGAAATCAGTTAAATGAATTAATTTCCTATCTTTCTCGAGATTTGGCGAAAGCTAGACTCCGAGTCGAATCTCTCCGACAGGAAGTAAAACTCCTGAAAGAGAGAGCTGACTCTGGATCCTTGACTGAGAAGGTTCAAGAAGGAACCTCTACTCAAGTTGAAAAACTTGAGAAAGAGAACTCCTCCTTGAAAACTCAAGTCAATGACCTCGGAACAACATTAGAACGGTTTACTTCTGGTTCCAAGGGTCTTAACATGATTCATGGAAAACAGAAGTCAGTTCTAAATCGATCCGGACTAGGTTATAGAACTAAATCTAGACAAAGATCCTACTATGCTGTATTGAACCAATCCAGACCTAAAATTCAAGCATGGGTACCCAAACTGTGCCTGAACAAACAAACTGGATCAAATCAGTATTGGATCCCCAAGGACAAGATTCACATCTTGCCAAACCATTATCGCAGCTTTGGTCCAGGGGGAGCCAAATTAAAAACAATATTTATAGTTAGATAAATTTCAATTCTTGTTTTCAAATTGCATGATTGCTTGTTTATTTAAATTTATGCAATTTACCATGCTTAGACATAGGGCTGGTTAGTTTAAGGACAGAACCAACTTAACTGAAATTTGAACAACATAGTATTGGGTGGCGGTGAGATGATAGTACGTTAGGGAAGCCAATTCTAATAAGATCAAGTATACTTGGTCTCTTTAGACTGGTGAAACTAGCCGAAGCTACCGATCCAAGACCCAAACTAGTTAGACCAGAATTTTTCAAAAAATAGTTTTGAAAATGAAATTTCATTAAAAGGCTTTGTCAAGGAAAGAGTTGATGATCCAATAAGGCTACAGCCAAAGAAGGCCTAGTGCCTCGCCAAGACCTGGAAGTCGATTTCTGAAATTCAAATTCAAATTATTCTTTGTCAAATTCGAATCTAACACAAATTTTCAGTTAATCATAGATTCAAACATTTTTTAAAAAAAATAAGCTCAAAATCAATTGCTTTCAAAATTAATTAAACTTTTTCAAAATAAATCATGATTTTTCAAAATAATTCTATCTATTAAAAACCTGTCTCACAAAAACCCATAAGTTTAACTTGATTAATAACTCTAGATTGAATGAGACAGCTAGGTTTAATTTAACTAAAGCTCATCTGATATTTTTGTCAAGTACAAACACTAAACCTTGTAAGTTAGAACTAAGTTGACTTGGTCAAATTAGACAAAACTAATCAAACCTGGTCAAACAGGTCAAAACTGGTCAAAAGCAGTCAAACAAGTCAATCTAATCTAGCCCGAGCGCCCCCCTCCTATTTCCTTTTTCTCTCTTTCAAGACAAAAAGCTGCAAAAGCAACTGACCAGGGCGCCCGGGTCCTCACGGGCGCCCCCATAGACATGGTCAAAAGCAGAAAGCTGCCAAAAGGCAGCTGCAGCCTACGGTGGGCGCCCTCGCCCTCCGGGGCGCCCTCACGGAATGGGGCGGCCTCTCACTCCAGGGCGCCTAGCCAAAGTGCCTATATAAGGCACCCGAGCTTCCTCATCTTGCCACACCCAAAAACAACCCTCTTCTCCAACTCTTCTTCTTCCAAGGCGACCTAACACCCCCCGAGTGACCTTCTTGCTCCCTCAACCTCGACCATGCCTCCCCGGCATGATTTTTCTTACTCATTTAAAATTACTTTTCCTTTAATTCCTTTTTGTAAACACATGTTTCTTATCTTAGAAAACGCCGAGCAAACCAATCAAACCCCGGTACCGAACCTAGTCCCGATCCTAGGTTCCCAACTTTAGAACTTTGTAATAAGTTTGCTCGAACGACATACAAGCCTATAAAAATGAGCTACATAAATAGACAATTCTTTACTCAATCTTGTCCACTAGCTATGAATGTCATTAACTTTTACCAACTAGATAACCTCGTATTCTGCACTCATCCTATTAACACATCTCTATGTGCATAATTCTATAATAACATAGTTAGACAGAATGATCTTATGTTTGTCACTACTGTTCAAGGGATGCCCTTGACAATCACACGCTCCTTACTCAACCGATTCCTTGGACTACGACTCTCCCAGTCCACCTTTAGCTGCTATCCTCCTAGGGATCTTCCTTTTGATGCTCCTTACTCTCACATTACTCTAGATACTCTACACTCCTACTTCTATAGGGATGGTAGGAACCCCTTGGCCAGACGTTTTCAGTCTGTGGACCTTCAGGTCCAAGACAATGCTCTTTATAGAGTTTTAGTCCGCTGCATCTTACTGTTATCCACTAGGGACGTCGCGACCATGCGACCATTTCATACCTTTCTTCTGTATGCACTGATCCACCATCGTGATATCGACATTGGACTACACATATTCCATACGATCCTATATGCGTCCAGTGTTACCACTCAAGGGCGAGTACGCACCCCCTATTGTCACATCATCACTTCCATTCTTCATTATCATGGTCGTAACATCACTAATGGTGAGATGACCGCTATGACTGACTTCGATGAGATAGGTTTTAGGAATTTTTCCCTAGCTGGTATAGAGGTCTCGGCTACCGGGGTTTTATCGTGGAGACGCCAGCGAGCCGGACCACCAATCGACTCTGACGAGGATGTTGAGGTCGATGTCGGAGATCTGGCAGTCGAGGTTCGAGAACACATAGACGAGCCTCCACCACCGACACTCTACGAGAGAGTGACACGACTTGAGACACAGGTCCAGAGCCTCCGGGAGGAAGTAGAGGCAAATCATGCTGAAGCAATGGAGGCAAATCAGGCCTATTACACTGAGTACATGAGTGCCCGCAGAGCCGATAGGGAGACTAGCGACGCTCGATATCATGAGATGATGCCGCTATTTCGATCCTGGCAGCCGGGCTCTTCTGATCATCCTGGTCCCTCCTCCTAGATTTGATTGGCATTGTACTAGTGACTACTGTCCCTACTCAGTAGGGTTGACTCATATTTAACTTGTATGATTGTACTGGTCCTCTATTTGACCAGCTGACTTATGGAGTTGACTAGTTGCTTGTTTTGATTATCTAATCTTTATCAGTGATTATGCTTGGTAGAATAGGTTTACTCTATTTTTCTATCTTTTTAACTACTTTACTTGCTTTTAAAATCAGTTTTTAAAATAATTTTAAAACTGCTTTACTTAATTTCAAAAATTAGCTTTCAGTTAGTTTGAAAAATCATTTTATCATGTTTAATTTTTTCGACTTAGGTTTTTTTGAAAAAACTACCCCCTTCAAAACTAGGGCTTTTTCGCAAATGGACTTAGCCTAGGCCCTAACCCTAGAACTTCATGCACCTATAGATCTAGAAGCCAGCATCTCACAAGCATCATAGGGTACTTTTGATTGATAACCTAGAATGGGTTGAGATGCTTAGGTCTTTGCCTTAATTCAAGATGCTTTAAGTCAGTGCATCTGCAGTAATTGGGGCACTAAATACAAATTAAACAGTAATCAAGTTATGTGTCAAGCTTAGAAAATCTAACTTAAACATAATATTTAACTTGACTAACCCTAGCGAAAACTACTGTTTATAACAGTTAGTAAGTAGCTAATTGGGTTAGACAGGACCCTAAAGAGATAATTGAAATTGGCTTGGTTCAGTTTATATCTTGATTTGGTTCAGTACAACACATTATTCTGTTATATCGCTATGCAGTTTATTTTTATTTGCTATATTGCTTTGTTTTCGATATATGGCAAAGGGGGAGAGATAGGAAAGGAGAGAAGATTAAAATTTTTCAAAACTCTAAATTTTCAAAAATTTATCCTTTCTTCAAAAAGTACTTAAGTCTAAGTTTTTCAAAACTGCTTTCAAAGTGCTAAGTTTTTTCAAAACTGCTTTCAAAGTGCTAAGTTTTTTAAAACTGCTTTCAAAGTGCTAAGTTTTTTAAAACTGTTTTCAAAGTGCTAAGTTTTTCAAAACTTCTTTCAAAGTGCTAAGTTTTTCAAAACTGCTTTCAAAGTGCTAAGTTTTTCAAAACTGCTTTCAAAGTGCTAAGTTTTTCAAAACTGCTTTTAAAGTGCTAAGTTTTTCAAAATTACTTTCAAAGTGCTAAGTCTTTCAAAACTGCTTTCAAAGTGCTAAGTTTTTCAAAATACATAAGCTAAGTTTTTTCCAAAACTGTTTCAAAAGTACTTGATCTAAATTGTTTTCAAAATTGATTCTAAGTAAATGACCCAAGCAATTTTCAAAAGCACTTTCTAAGTACTTAAACTTAAGCTATGTTCAAAATATCTCTAAGTACTTATTTCTAAACTTCAATAATTGAAAAGTTTCTAAGTTTCAAAAAAGGTACTAAAGAGATTGAAAACTTTTAAAAGTGCTTCCAAAAGCTTAAGAGATGTTTTAGAAAATTTCCTACTAAGTTATTTTTCTAAATTTCTAAGTATAACAATTTTTTTTAAATGTATTCTCTTGAAAAATCTTCTAAGTTTTGAAAAATCAATTCCATTATTTTGACTTAGAAAATTTTCAAACCCCGCGAACCTTTGAAAAAACTAGGGGGAGATTCCTTCCAGGGAGAGGGAACTAAACTGTTATATCTGTATGAATTAACTTAACTTTTTGAATCGGGTTGCCATAAATCAAAAAGGAGGAGATTGTTGGTGCAGACAGCACCCAAGTCGAACCTGTGTTTTGATAATGGCAAAGGATTCAAAAGTTAAGCTGTTATGTTTATCTAACATGCTCGTTAAGTGTGCAGATCAAAGACCTAGCGAAGGACTGCTAGGCACCTGGCGAAGGACTACCAGGATACAAAGCCCTAGCGAAGGATTGCTAGGCACCTAGCGAAGGACTGCCAGGATACAAAGCCCTAGCAAAGGACTGCTAGGCATCGGGCGAAGGACGGCTTGGTACCTAAGCCCTAGCGAAGGACTGCTAGGCAAAAAGTCCAACCGGAGGAGCCGATTGGCAACAGGTAAATTCTCCTGAGAGGAGTAGGTGAGGACGCGTTTCCTGTCGAGGGAACAGTAGGCTTCGGTTCGACCTAGGGCTCTATTTTGGAGACCCAAAGTCAGAACCAAGACAGCTACGGCTGTAAAACTCACTAATATGCTTGCTTTGTTTTGTTTGGTATTAGCCCTGGATGCAGGACTGAAGGAACGAGTTTCTGCAGCTTAGAACGCCCCAAAGGAGAGGGGCAGCAGCTGGGCAGGGCGCCCCGGAGGTCCCAGGCGCCCCCAATGTGAAGGCAAGACGAGCTAACCAACTAATGCTTCGAAAGCTCACTAGGGTGGGCGCCCCCAAGCTCCCGGGCACCCCCGTGCTCCTGGGCGCCACGGATGTCTCGGGCGCCCTGGGTCCAAGCCAACGAAGCAGATAAAGTTTAAGCCACCGAGAAGGCAGCTGACCGAGTCAATCGGGATGCCCCCAGTGTCCCGGGCGCCCCCACAGTCAACTCTCAGCCCTATTCAAGTGGGATAAGGGCTGACCGAGACTTGTCCGGATCGACTGACACGTGGGGGGCACCCCCAACGTTCAGGGCGCCCCAGGAGGCTATAAATAGCCCCTCGACCCCAAGGCTTCAGAACAACAACTCTCTAACGCTTCTACGCTCTTCGATCAGGAGCAACACAGTAGGTTCCCAACCTCACTGTGTGCTCCCTGATCGGTCACCAGACCGATCAGTCATCGCTGGATCGGTCACCAGACCGATCCACGAAGGAGCAGTGTGCCAGAATCCCTGATCGATCACCAGACCGATCGAGGGACTTAAACTCAGCCCTCCAAGCTAAGTTTCCATCCACCTTAGCCCTCCAAGCTAAGGATTTTCCATCTAACTCTCCAAGTTGGGAATTTTCACCTAACCCTCCAAGTTAGGACTTTTCACCTAGCCCTCCAAGCTAGGACTTTTCACCTAGCCCTCCAAGCTAGGACTTTTCACCCAACCCTTCCGAGTTAGAATATCATCCAACCTAGCCCTCCAAGCTAGGCACCTGACCCTCCAAGCCAGGACTTTTTCACCTAATCCTCCAGGATGGGAATTTGCACCTAACCCTCCAAGTTAGTACTTTTCACCTAGCCCTCCAAGCTAGGACTTTTCACCCAACCCTTCCGAATTAGGACTTTTCCAACACCTAGCCCTCCAAGCTAGGATTTTTCACACCTAACCCTCCAGGTTAGGATTTTTCCAACACCTAGCCCTTCAGGCTAGAATCCTCCATATCATGCCTAATCCTCGATCAGGACTTAATCATAACCATCATCATCATCAACCTAAACTAAAATCATTGTCAACACCAAAACAACAATCAGGGTCAGACTGCATCAACAATCTCCCCCTTTTTATTGTTTGACAACCCGATTTTAAGTTTAGGGATTCTCAATCAATTTCCCAAATTTAGAATCATAGGGGAATCCAGATCCTCCCCCTACAACATGATCATTCTAAACTTAACCAATCCACACTCTCCCCCTTTGTCGAACACCAAAAAGGGGCCAGAGGGACTGTTAAGATTGATACAAACTCCCCCTCAACCCTAGAGGTATCCCAACTCAACAAGGATGTGATAGATTGATGGATAACCATACGAACACATGTGAAAAGGTATTGCAAGACATAGCAATCACATGCATCATATGAGTCTGAATTATAAACTCGCAAGACATGCCATAATATTCATAAGTATCAGGTAGACATGACAGTGTAAGCATGGACAAGGCAATGGAGCAATCATGCAGATAAAACTCATATAAGCAATCATGGCATCAACAATAGATATACTAATATCGGATAAGCATGTGAAATAGAGTCAGACACGTCAAAGCATGAAAACATCCGAAAGGTAGCAAGATACAGAACACATGCATCAAGAGCAAAATACGAGTGGCATAAGGCCACAATAGTCAAGTCACAGGGCATACAGCCCAAAAGTCACACACATCATCCAAAAAGAAAAAGAAGATATAGCGAAGCTCAAACATCCGCTGGAGGGTCGTCATCATCCACGAGATCATCCATCGTGGTGTCAGTAGGAGCCAAGGACCCTGGTGCAGTACTCGAAGAAGGTGCACCTCCAGGAAATGTGTGGCTGCGCCACTCATCATACCATGTCTGCTGGAGTGTGCGGGTCCCTGAGAGATCGGTCTCGTTCCTGGTCAGTCGAGAATCTAGGGAGCGAAAGTCCGAATGAAAGGCCTCACGATCTGTCGCCCCTACCTGAATAAGCTCCTGTACCGTCTGATCCAACTCTGAGATCTGCCAGCGTAGATCAGGCTCCGGCTCGTCGTCATACTCAGCGTCAGCATGAGGAGCCTCGTGTAGTGCCTGAAAATGTAGTGCCCCTCCAGGAAGATCACCAAGTCCGCGTCCATCCTTCCACACCAAGACCCCATCGCGCTCACGAATGACAATACCAGACTTTGCAAAAGCCCGCCGACCCAAACGATAATCTTGCTTGACCATGGGCACGGTCCTGCCCTTGGTGACATCAACACCGACTGACATAAGCCAATCAGTGATGATGTGACCAAAAGGCATATAAACCGTGCGACGACTCGGCTCACGATAGGATAGGATAGACTGGAAGATGTTCTCCATAATATCGAAGTCCATCCGGCAATGCATGCCGTAGAGCATAAGACAGTGGTAGGGTCGGATCTCGGCCAACGGCTTGGAAGTGATGGGTAAGATGCAATTCGTGATTATCTTGAAAAGAACATAGTCAGCTGGAGCAAGGCGGAGGGCTGCAAAAGTAGGAAAAACTGGACCCAACTCATCAAGCCCAGCAGGGCGAGGATGACCAAAGAAGTGCTGATAGATAGAGTCAGGGGTAACATCTGCGAACGGTGCTAGCAGAGGATCAGGAAGTTCAGGATAGATTGAATAGAGATTCGGTGATCGTCGACCACCCAAGTACTCTGCCAAAATCTCGTATGAGAAATCGAGGTTTATCTTCCCGACACGAGTAGTGAACTCGAATCCTCCTTGAGGACCTTGTTGGAGGTTGTTGTAGAATTCAGAGACGAGGTCGTAATTTATGGTCCGTTCCAGGGAAAGAAGAAACCCCAAATTGTAGTACATGACAATCTCCATGACAGAGGGACAGAACTCAGTTAGGAAGGGAACATCAATGGATCTGCAGGTAATAATTTGAAGGTCCTTGCTTGAAAAGCTTGTTCACAGGCCGCATTGGGGAACCGAGAGCTAGAAGAAGGCTATGGCCTTCTGGAAGGGGCAGAGGAGGCAGGAGCTTTCCCCCTCGAGCTGCCGTCAGCAGCTTCCTTGCCCTTGGACGACTTTCTAAAGGGTTTTGAATTGATCATAACACAGAATTTAATCAAGGAAGTGATCATACACAATAAGAATTGATCATATAAGATGATACCCAATCAAAAGATAGATTCGATCATATGGTGAGAAAAGGGGGTCACGGCCAAGATGGATCATGGTACAACAGCAGGAACAAGAGCAAAACCAGAACACGATTAGCTTCCCAACACATAGTTCATGAGCTTTTTGAAAAGAAAAACGAAGCCAAACACTTACTTCGGTGCCATTGTTGTCGTTTTGGGAAGTTGAGAGGAAGAAGACGTGCGCAGGAAACGTGCTCTCGGCGCAAGAGATGGACGCAGTGTGTTTCTGCGAGAGAGGAACGCGCACAGGACTCACGCTCACGTGAGGAAGAAGAACACGAGGAGAGCTTTCCTGCTCACACAGGGTTGCGCAAGGGATTTTTCGGCGCTAGGGTTCGGCGCTGAAAAGGGTTTTGCGAAGTTAATCGGTTGGTGGATCGGTCCACCAACCAGAATTTAATGTGGTTGATCGGATCACCGTTCGATCTAATCGCGTCCAGACCGATCAGGATACACCCTGATCGGACTGGAATGGGCCTGATCGGTCGGATGACCGATCAGACGCGATCCTGATCGGTCGGGTGACCGATCAGGGTACGATCAGTAGGGTCCGGAGAACTACCTCTGAGCTCCCTGATCGGTCCATGGGCCGATCCCCACAGGGTGCCAGATCGGTCCGGAGACCGATCTAGGCTGGCTCAGAATCCTTGGTCAAAAGGTTCGGAAAGCCACTGCTACCTCTCTGATCGGTCTGTGGACCGATCACCAAAGAAAGGAGCCAGATCGGTCTGGAGACCGATCAGCCATATTCCTGATCGGTCCGGTGACCGATCAGGGTTCCTGATACAACCTGATATGAACTGAAATGTTCAGTTTCAGAATTTCTGAAATTTCCAAACGATATTTGATGGATTTTGTCGAACTTGGACAAGTCCTCATGACTAAAATTGATTCTTGAACAAGAATCAAAAGTCCTTATAGGTTCAACAAACACTTTGACCCATCTAAATGGAGTCAAACTCAATCAATAATCAATCAAGCAAATTCAACCAAGTTTTGATTCCAAATTCAAGATTCCAATCAAGTTGCCTTGATTGGAATGTCCAAGTATGATCATGGAGCCATATACACATATGTTATGCAATGGTTTTCCCCATACTTGGTCACCACCATGATTATTATCTCGTCAACTTAATTTCTCAAGTGATGCAATGACATTTTGAGAAATATAGTTGAACCTAACATCTCACCCCATATCTAGCAAACAAAAACGTTTTGTTAAACCTTATAGTTTGTGTGAGATGTTCCCAAAGTTACCCAATTGTTCCCAAAAATTTCGAAATAATCATGAATGGTTTTGAATACAATTCGAAAATCATGATGCGTGACACATTCCCAATTCCCGTCTTAGAAAACTAAATTCATTCTCGGGAAGTGGTTTAGTGAAAATGTCAGCTAAGTTTGACTTTGACTCTACATGAGAGAGTATGATGTTCCCCCTAGCTACATGATCCCTAATGAAGTGGTGTCTTACTTCAATATGTTTTGTCCTAGAATGGTGGACTGGATTCTTGGTTAAGTTAATTGTGCTAATGTTATCACATAACACTTGCACACCCTTGTAACTCAAACCATAGTCCTCTAAGGTATGAATCATCCACAACAATTGCGAAATACTCTCTCCCATGGCGATATATTCTGCCTCGGTGGTGGAAAGAGCAACACAATGTTGCTTCCGACTCGACCAACTTACTAAGGATGACCCTAAGAATTGGCAGCCCCCACTAGTGCTCTTCCGGTCCAACTTACATCCAGCGTAGTCGGAATCCGTATAGCCCATCAAATCAAAAGATTCGGTACGGGGATACCAAAGACCTACACCAATTGTGCCCTTAAGATATCTCAAAATTCGCTTAACAACGATTAGGTGAGATTCTTTGCCACAGACTTGATACCTAGTGCACATACCTACAGCAAATAGTATATCTGGTCGGCTGGCTGTGAGGTATAGCAGACTACCTATCATGCTTCGATATTGAGTTAGATCAATGGGTTTACCACTCTCGTCATTGTCTAATCTTGTTTTTGTAGCCATGGGAGTGGTTACCTCTTTCGAATCACTCATATTGAATTTTTGAAGCATTTCATGTGTATACTTTGATTGGTGCACATGGATACCATCGCGAGTTTGCTTGATTTCAAGTCCAAGGAAGAAAGTCAACTCTCCCACTAGACTCATTTCAAACTCTCTCTCCATGTGTCCAATGAACTCATTTAAATAGTCCTTGTTGTTTGAGCCACAAATTATGTCATCGACATACACTTGAGCTACAAATATATTGTCACCATCTCTTCGTAGAAATAGTGTAGGGTCTATTTGACCTCTAACGAAGCCCTTTTCAATTAAAAATGTCGATAACCGCTCATACCAAGCCCGGGGTGCTTGTTTAAGGCCATAAAGTGCCTTTTTGAGTTTGAACACGTGGTTTGGATATTCGGTACCCTCAAACTCCGGAGGTTGTTCGACATAGACCTGTTCCCTAATCAAACCATTTAGGAAGGCCGATTTGACATCCATTTGAAATAATTTGAAGCCTCGATGTGCTGCAAATGCAAGCATTAATCGGATGGACTCTAATCGTGCCACAGGAGCATAAGTCTCATCATAATCAAGGCCTTCAACTTGACTGTAGCCTTTGGCTACCAAGCGTGCCTTGTTTCTAATGATTTCTCCCTTGTGGTTCAATTTATTCTTGAAGACCCATTTGGTTCCAATAATGGTGGTCCTCTTAGGTCTAGGGACTAAGTCCCAAACTTGACTCCTCTCAAATTGACCTAGTTCATCTTGCATTGCGATAATCCAATCGGGATCATTTAATGCTTCATCAATTTTTCTAGGTTCAATTTCAGAAATTAGAGCAACTTCATTAGCCTCATTCCGGAAGAATGATCTAGTCCTAACCCCTTGATGGATGTCTCCAACAATTTGGTCTTGGGGATGACTAGAGGCTAGTCTAGTTTGCCTTGGTGTTGGTGGTGCTTCTTGAACAGGTTCACTAGACACAAGTTCAGCCTTAGGATCCGGCTGATCAATGGGTTGTCTAGGCTCACCGTCATCAGACTCATCACCATCAACAACACTTGGAGTTTCTTTCAAACTTAGTCTCCTAAGTTCAAGTTGAGCTCCTTCTATATTTTCTGATTGGTCAATTGATTTCAGAATTTCTTCGAAAACCACATCTGAAGACTCTTCAACTAATCTAGTTTTCTTGTTGTAGACTCTGTAGGCTTTACTAACGAGGGAGTACCCGACTAGTATTCCTTCATCAGCCTTTGCCGTGAACTTTCCAAGGTGATCCTTGGTGTTTAGGATGAACACCTTACAACCAAACACCCTAAGGTGTTTAACCGTAGGTGGTTTCCCAAACCAAAGTTCATGGGGAGTCTTTCCTAAAAACCAATGGATGAGAACTCGATTTTGCACATAGCAGGCTGTATTTACAGCTTCAGCCCATAAGTAACTCGGGAGTGAGTACTCATTAAGCATGCTTCGTGCAACCTCTTGAAGTACACGGTTCTTCCTCTCTACAACACCATTTTGTTGTGGTGTTCTAGGAGTAGAGAACTCATGCTTATAACCTTTGTCTTAACAAAATTCTAAAAATCTTTGGTTTTGAAATTCATCTCGATGATCACTTCTAATTGTCTTAATTGTTAATGATTTCTCATTTTCAACTCTTCTAAAATAGAAATGAAAATATCTAAGGTTTGATCCTTATATTTTAAAAAGTAAGTCCAAGTATATCTGGTAAAATCATCAATGATAACAAAGCAATATCTACTTCCATTCAATGATATGATGGTACTACAATCAAATAGATCCATGTGGAGTAAATCTAAAGCATTGGAAGTACTTACAGTGCTTTTACCTTTATATGCAGATTTTGTTTGCTTACCCATTTGACATGCATCACATAATTTGTCTTTTTCGTACTTGATGCTCGGTAAGCCTCGAACTAGTCCCTTGGTGGCCAACTTCCGGATGTTCTTCATGTTCACATGTGCTAGCCTCCGGTGCCAAAGAGTGGACTCTTCTTCTTTTGACATGAAACACTTAGCAAAAGCATTAGTAGCACTTTTAAATGAAACTTGATAGATATTGTCTACTCGTGCTCCTACTAGTACCGTGTCCAAGGTGTCATTTTGTCTAACTAGATATTGACTTGGTTGAAAGTCAATTGTGTAACTCGTGTCACACAATTGACTCACACTTAGGAGATTAAATTTCATCCCCTTGACTAGAAGGACATTTGAGATTCTAAGACATTCGGATATTTGAATGTCTCCTATTCCTATGACCTTAAGACTACCATTGTTACCAAATGATACATTACCTCTACTCTTCTTGTGAAATGTGGTAAACAATGATCTATCCCCGGTCATGTGTTTGGAGCATCCACTATCAACAAACTAAGTTGATAGATGCTCCCCCTCAATCATAACCTACACAATTCGAAAAATAGAAGTCTTAGGTACCCAAACCTTGGGACCTAAAGCATCAACTAAACATGACTTAGGCACCCATGCCTTGACAACTTTCTTTTGGGTCTTGGGTGTCCTAGATTGTCTCATGTCAGTCCTAGACATGAGAGACACAAATGAGGGTTCTTTAGGACGGTAACCAATACCGGCCCTATTGTAAACCGCTCTTTGGGCATTTAAGATCATATCTAGGGTCTTAGAGCTATTTGAGAATTTCCCAAGAATATTCTTGAGCTTCTCAACTTCACTCTTCAACGATTGGTTTTCCTCTACTAATAGGTTATCATGCAAATCATTGATTTCCTCAACCTTAGAGGATTTCAAGCTTACAATCTCATGTTTCAACGATTTAATTTCATCTTCTAGTAATTCAACATGCAAGTCATCAATGTTATCATCTCTAGATGCCTTCAATTGATCAATTTCTAATCGCAATGCCTTAACTTTATTTTTGGATTTCTTAAGCATACTAGTTAAACATGCAATTGCTTTATAACATTTTTCAAGCTCGGGAGAAGTTACCTCTTCATCA
>JAGFNQ010005287.1:0-51372 GCA_024364735.1 Boesenbergia rotunda
ACGTCCCGTCGGCATCCACGTCACTCATCGCTACACCGTCACCCGGTTGCGGCTCCACTACGCTCGGCGACAGGATCAGTAATAAAGATGAGTTTAGTGTTGGGATATAATTGAAATTTTGTATTGGTTAGAAATGAGAAGGATTATGAGTTTAAAAGGGTGCAAGATATTTCAATTGACATCAATTTTTTTGGATAGAGATTAAGAGTAAAATCATGAGATTTTAGATTTAAAGTGGATAATATCATGTCATCATGGAGATATACAAATCTTTTGGTTATAACAAATAGTATAAGAGTCATGAACCAAACCAGTTGCCATGTGGAAGGTCCTTGAACGAAGTTGAGAGGAGGTTTGAAACAGGTCAAGAGTGACCGGATGCTTAAGGGGAGGCCCAGAACAGATTAAGAGTGATCGGATGCTGTTAGGGGTTGCAAGGATGCAAACTTAGTCCCACATTGAAAAACACATGCAAACATTGGTTTATAAGGAATATGGTATCTCCATTGGCATGAGGCCTTTTGAGAGAGCTCAAGAGCAAAACCATGAGGGCTTAGGTCCAAAGTGGACAATATCATGCCATAGTGGAGATATCTGAATTCTTTTTGGTCCTAACAGATGCAGATGCTCGCGGAGATGTCTGGAGGCCCCAAGCAAGTTAGATGCTCGCGGAGAGGTCCGGAAGTCCAAAATAGGTTGGATGCTTGTGGGAAGACCTAGAGACTCGAAGTAGGTTAAAGAGTGATCCTTTGTTTGAGAGGGGATTATTGGAATATAATCAAAGTTTCATATTGACTCGAAGTAGGTTAAAGAGTGGTCTTTTATTTGAGAGGGGATTATTGAGATATAATCAAAGTTTCACGTTGATTAGAAATGAAAAAGATAGATGTAAAATATGTCTGTTAGTACGAAACCTTTTAATAAAACATAAGGTAAAATATGTCTGTTAGTAATAAAACATAAGAGTAAAACTATTACGACTCAGGCTAAATATCATATCAATATAAAAAAAAAGTAAATTTTTGAATTTCAATATTTAATTATAGAGAGAAATGGATTGCAGCCATAGAAGATGTTAAATTTTTTCTGAATTCTGCCTTTCTTGTTCAGATTTTATTCTTTGGCATGTCCTAAACTAGCAAAGAGAGAACTAATGAGAATATCTGGATTCAGATCGATTACGCAGTTTGTGCTTTGGGCTATAATCTGAACAAGAGAATCGGTGGGAAATTTTCGTGGGGCCGAGTCGGTCACTCCAGATTCAATTTGTTTGCTATCTGATTCATCATTTTTTTTATAATCTGAACAAGAGAGATTGCAATCTGAGAAATTAAAAGGAAAGATGCCAAGTTGGGCTTCGAAGGCCGTCATTAACTTTGGCACCATCAGTGTTCTCCGCCATCCCAAAGCTTCCCAACGATAGATAGCAGTGAGATAACCAGGTAAATTTTGCAATGAACTTGAAAGATGGAGAAGAAACTTTGCTTGGGGAGATAGTGCTGGAGGAACACGAGATGATAAAAGATGATTCCTATCGCTTGGCGTCCTCATCAACTCGTCTTAGAATCAATACGGAGGAGGTTAATCACGGGGGTTACTAGTGTATGAGTACACTAGCGCATGAGGTGTTGCCATTATGAGGTTTGAGGGTTAAATTTTGGAGAAGTCGAGTGTCTGCCCTCCCTTATGCGTTATTCACTATCTGGGCTAGTAGCCCCTATGATTTATCTATTCCATGTTAGCCCTGGAATGAATTGGAAAGGGCGATCGAGTTAGCGAATCGCCTTTTAGCCATCAAAAGGAGAGAGAAGAGAGTTGTTACATACAGACGAGAAAGAAATAAAAAATTGAATTTTGACTGCGTCGGATTATCCACGTCGGATGTCACCCATAATTGCTCATATAAATATATATATAGAGAGAGAGAGAAAGTGTATGTTTTGTTACTCAGCGAATTTTATCGTGCATAAATCCATCCCATGCAAACCTCAAACATTTTTCGATTTAATTTTTTTTACTTAATACTATAACTCAACCCTTAACCCTAACAATAAAATCGCCTAGTTAGCATTTGAAAACTACGAACAGTACGCTATGCGCCCATCCGCACCAGACTTAAGTCGCCTCCAATTCAATTAAAAGCGCCTTTATCAAATTATTTTTAAAAAATAGTGATTGAGTCACCTGGATCAAATTCAGACGCCTCAATTTATTTATTTATTTTAAATCTTAAACTTAAATACCTATAATACATCCGTAAGTATCTAAAATTTTTTGATCTTGAACACTATAACCTAAGAAGGAAGCTTGAACCCTACCGAAAAAATCTTATTAACTTAAACACATTATAATTCATTCTCTAAATCCTAGAATTTTAAACGTTAAATACATGTAATATATCTCGTAAGCATGCATGTAAATTTTTTTTTTATATTGAACACTTATAACCCAAGAGAGAAGTCCGAACCTTAAAATTAAGGAAAATCTTATTAGCTTAAAATCATTATAACCCGACCCCTAAATTCTAAAATCTTAAACCCTAAATATATCCCAAAAAATAAAAAAAAATTACTGTGATTTGAATTCAGGGTGCTATGGATTGAATCTAGGTGCCCTGGGTCAGCACAAGCGTGTAGGGGCGCGATTTACACAATATCATTCTCTTGTATATTTATATACACGAGCCAAACCCTCCTTGCCCCTCACGTAGTTTTTTTTAATTAAATTTTTTTGGGATATATTTGTTGGATATAATGTGAATGGAAAGGGAGGTGGTGGGACTTTAGTCCCACATTGAGACTTTCTAGTGAGTAGAAAGTGAGGTGGAGAATAAAAGGACTCCATTGTGAGTGGGGCTTTAGTCCCACATTGGGAGTTTTAAGGCATTATGGTTGGTTTATATTGTTTCACAAGCATGATAGTTGTGAACAAATGCTAGGGGAGAGACTCTCTCTCACGCGTGGGTGCGCAGGGGGGTGCAAATCAAAGGCCTGGATTTGTACTGAACCAAGTGAACTCGTGTGCGTGCACGACTTGCGCGTGTCGAATGACCGACCGGTCGGGGCAAAATTTCTCCAAGCAGATGAATCAACATTTTGCCAAATGTTTTGCTCGGATATAACTGATGCATTAATTTTTGATTAATGCGAGATCAGTAACCCCCAGACGTTTAGATCTGGCCGGTTAATTGGCAGTGAATGACGATTAATTCGTCATTGAATATTGCGGGGTCTGAGCCTATACAAAGGGGCTGACCGAGAGCAAAAGACACACACAGAGCGAACGAGATTCTCTTCCACCTCCTTTCCGACCTCCTCTGATCACAATCGGGCACTTCCTCAGTTCGCCACGAGCAACGAGTGCTCCGTTGTGCCCGTGGTCTACTGTTGTATCCTTAGAGACAGACGTCCATCTGAGTCTCGAAGCACCGCTGGAGGAGGGTAAATCTGTTTCAAGGAAAATGCGCTGCGCAGGCCTCAGCAAATTCCTGGTCGGTCGTGAAATGTCCGACCACTACTCGAGAGACACTGCTTTGGTCGGGAGACGACCGACTACTGCTCGGGCCGACTACTCGACAAACCCGGTTGGGAAACTCACTCGGGAGCTTCACTTAGGAGCTCGGGAGACACTGTTCGGGAGCTCGGGACCCTGGTCGGGAGTTCGGGAGATTGCAGTTTGGGAAAAAGCAGCTCGGGCCACTCAACAGATAAGTTGAAATTATTGTTGTAATTTCAATTTATTGTAAATTCTCCAAATTTCCTCCAACAATATTTAGGATTTAAGATTTTAAAATTTAGAGGTTGGGTTATAGTGAGTTTAAGTTAATAAGATTTTCTCTCTAGGGTTCATATTTCTCTCTTGGATTACAATGTTCAAAGTAAATAAAATTTAGATACTCACGGAGTATATTATATGTATTTAACGTTTAAAAATTTTAGAATTTATTATTTAGGTTATAGTGAGTTTAAACTAATAAGATTTATTTTTATGGTTTAGACTTTTCTCTTATGTTATAGTATTCAAAATAAAAAAATTTTAGAGACTCGATTTATATGTGAGAAAATTTTGATTTTGAAAAAATAAAAAAAATGAAAAAAAAAATTTAGACACCTCCCATAACCCATTGCATGGGAAGGGCCTCAGTTTCTTAAACAAATAAAAAAATAAAAGACCGAAGGGACCTCTAATTGAATTGGAGCTGCCTTCTCTTGAGGCACGAACGAGTTTATAGGTGTTGATCCGTATTTTATCAAAACGATATACACACACGTGAGGTTTATGATTTACAGAATTTTTAATTATTAAAAAAAAAGAGCTGATGCATCTTGATCAATTCCAACCACCTCGATGACTCATCTTACCGTTTGCAACATATCACCCTGCACTCCCACCATTGGCGCCCCTAAGAAGCAAAATGATTGAGGAGTTTAAAAGTGATTCGGACACCCCGTCCTATTAGGATCGACCATCGTGGATGTGCACGATATCAAAAAATGATGAATCAAATAACAGTCAAACATGACGATTGGCATGACTTAGTATCAAAAAAATGATAAATCCAGTAACACTCGTACATGGGGCGATCGGCTTGACCCCACAAAAGTTTTCTACCACCTGCCAGGTAAATTAGTCCAACATCTCGTGGTTACGTGCTTCATTTGAAAAAAAAAATTCTATAAAATATACCATAATTAAGAATCGAATCATAGATATTTGATTAACTTGACACCTATCCACTACACCATGATCCCGGGTGAATGTACAGGGTATCAACTCATATATATAGTTGTTGGCTTATTTATTTATGGTGCTCATTTTCTGAGCATTCAATGTAATTTTCTTTTTTGATTTTTTTAAAAATTAGTTTAAATATATAACCCAAATTTTAAATCAATTAAATCTTTTATTCTAATATATATATATTTTTATCAAGCATCTGTTACCATTTAGATCTTATGAGCCTCTCAAATATTTTTCATTTAATTTTTTTTACATTTAGTACTATATAATTTAATTCCTAAATTCTAAAGTCAAAATTATAAATAACTTAATCGTAAGTAAAAAAATAAAATAAAATAATTACGTGATGCGTTACATGATAACGAAATATTATATATATATATATATATATATAATAAAAAATTATCTGGGATTTCTAAGTTTTGTTTTTAATTATGTAATTTGAGTTTTCTTAAAATATAAAACTAAAATTATTTTTGATACAGAATTACAAACCGTGTTTTTTTTCTTCACTCACTTACATTTTTAATTAATTTTTAAAACAAAATTAATGTTTTCTATTTTTAAAAAAAATTAGAAATTTGTTTATATATTCTAAGTTTTAACGATACATATCGCCTTAATTCATGTTTGTTTTCCTCGCCTCTTTCGTATTTTCAACTTCTTCGAGCCCGACGCTCGAACATCTCCGCGTGGGTTTCGATCGGCGATTCCTCCCGCCGGAACCCTAATACACCGATTCATCGGAGCAATCCGCAGCCGAAAACCTAATCGACGGATTGGGAGCAATTGCATTATCAGAAGAGAAGAGATCCTTCACACCATTCCCAATCTATTCCCCTTATTATTATTTTTTTTTATTTTTTTTTAACTTGCATTGTAATCGCTCCCCTGGACCGGTGACGAAAGAGACAAATCGTTATCTTTTTCTGGAGATAAGAATTACATGTAAGGGATATATTCTGGAGAAGTCTGGAGATTTTCCGTGCTAGAACAAGTAGATCTTGTCTTGGATTTAGGTCTGCCGGTTTCAGGAAGTGAGGATTTGCAGATTTCGATTCATTTGATGATAGGATTTTGTAAAGGGTCAGGGAGATGAGTGGGTCTACCTTCCGGAGGGAGGGACGATGGCTGCAGCGTCATTGGGTCTTCGGTCGGGAAGCTACGGATCATTGCATCAACAGTTACAGGATGGTGCTTTTCCGGCAACTCAACCAATCCTACTTCGAAGGGCTACAAGATCCTTTTCCGGAATACGAGAAAGGGAGAAGATCTTGCCTAGGATTTACAAGTTTGTTGGGAGGAGGAAGGTCGGAATTCTAGTGATGCTCATGATTTCAGCTGCATTACTGTCGTTTGTTTCGGTTATTAGTAGAGGTTAGTTACTGTTTTCAGTATTTCTAGTCATGAGTTTGTTATTGAATTGTAGGTAGGTCATTTCATTCATAAATAATATCAATTACATCACACTTCCATGAATTTGATGCTCAATTGTACTAGGAAATTTCATTCGTGAGTAATATATAGTGAATCATGCTTCATTATACTTCTATAAGTTTGGATGGATTCTTAATTGTCCTAGTAGAACAGTATAATCTTTTCAATCTTTTGTTATGCCATATTCTAATTCCCTATTTTCTTTTGATCATTTACGGGCGAAAATTTAGTACTAGACAAGTTGACCAATGCAAATTTGCTTGTACTTATTTTAGAGACATAACCCAACTGAATTTTAGATCAAGACTTGACAGAGAGCTCAGCAGTTTTGTTTAGGTGTGTCATATCAGGTAGTGTTCCATTTGGAACAGTGTACTCTTGATTGTTGTAGAAGTTTGCCCTAAATTTATATTTTGAGGAGCTATAGTACATTGGTGGTATCAGTATGAGTTATTATGGGTTGTGCATCCTGATAAAATTTCTTCAACATGAGTTTCTATCAGATGAATAACATTTTCCATCATGCTAATTTAAATTACCAACAAATCCCAATTCCTCGATACAATAACAACAATCAAGCCTTTATCCCACTGAGTTGGGCCAGCTACATGGATCCCTCCTATGTCATTGGACTCGATACTCTATTATATACTTATCAATATTTAAATGAATTTTATCCTGTATTATTATTGCTAACCATCTTATTTGATTTCTCTTTCTCGATTAATGTGTATATTTGCCATGATCTCACATCATCTAAGTAGGGAATTTATTGGTTACCAAAATACATGTTTAGACTATCTTAAACGCATCTCTTGGAGTTTTCGTAACTCCTACTTTCTCTCTAATGCTCTTGTTTCTTATCATGTCCATCCTCATATATCCTTATATCCACCTTAATATCCTCATCTATGTGACTCTTATCTTCTACTCGCGCTCAATTCATAGCTCAACATTCAGCTCCACATAACTTAGTATGTTTAATTGTTGTTTTGTAAAACTTCCTTTTAAGTTTTAGAAGTACCTTACGATCACAAAAAAAACATTTGACGCCTTTCTCCATTTCAACCATCCTCCTTATATCCTATGTGAAACATCTCCATCAACCCTTCCATCCTTTTACAAAATCTAAATCCTGAATATTGGAAAAAAGTTGCTTTTTAAGGTGCAGTGTTCCTTCATGCATCATCCTTGTAGTTCTAAATATGTTTCCTTTATACTGTTTTCAATTTTGATATAAACCCCTACTAAACCTTCTTATCTGCAGCTTTGATATATTAGTTTTTTATTATGCATCATTATGCATCATCATGGCATATGATAAACTTCTGTTGCTATTTTAGATGAAGATTCGTTATTAGGTGCTACAACACATTTGCATTCGGCAAATCCTTCAAGAAAAAGTTTCAACTCCCCATTTATTGTTCCACTTGAAGAGTCCTCAACTAGGCATAGTACAAATCGTATTTCTCTTCCCTCTCATCATGAAACACAACATCCTTGTGAAAACTTCCCTGTTCCTTCTCCACCAATGGATAAGAGGCACACTGGTCCACGTCGTAAGTGATGATCTCTTATCTATATGCTTAACAACTTTTCGATTATCTATTATACTGACTTCTCTATCACACTGACTATCTTATGTGTGTTTTGCAGCATGTCCTGTTTGTTACATTCCCATAGAGCAGGCTCTGTTTCGCATGCCATATTCACCATCTCCATCACCTGTCCTTAAGAATCTACACTATTTTTCAGAAGCTAGTTTAATCTCTTATGAGCCAAATGGGGGCTCTATTTTTGGCGGGCATCCGTCTTTGATGCAGAGAAATGAATCTTTCAGCATAAAAGAATCAATGACCGTGCACTGTGGGTATTTTTCATCATCCTTCCTACTAATCCATAAATATTACTGGATGAATTATAAATGCATTTGTAATAGCATAAATCTGCAGTCTACAATGTGTATGATTTCTCCTCTTTCTTTGGTATCGATGTGCTTATGTATGTGGAGTAAGGTCCTATTACTTTTATTGTTTTCTAAGTCACAGTTTAATTAGTCTTTCTACTCTTCCATCAGATTTGCAAATGGAAGGAAACCTGGTCAAGGAACTGGATTCAATATTGATGATGATATCCTTCTCGAAATGGAAGAATGCTATAATGTTGTAGTAGCCTCTGCTATATTTGGTATGAATATAATTGCTAATTCCGTTTTTTTTCCACTTATTTTTCCCCTTCTCTTTCCTTGTTGCTTCTCCAGGTTCTCTTTGCCCACTTAGATTGATTTGTTGTTTGTCTTGTTAACTAGGAAATTATGATTTAATGCAACAACCCAAGAACATTAGTGACCATACGAAGAAGAATGCATGCTTTTACATGTTTATTGATGAAAAAACTGAAGCCTATATGAGAAATTCTAGTGGTCTTGATGATTCTAAAAGAGTTGGTCTCTGGAGAGTGGTGTTGGTTCGAAATCTTCCATATGAGGATTCAAGGCGCAATGGGAAGGTACAGTTTACTCTCTACAGTACTATTGATTCACATTAGCTACAATTAACATCATTTTACATTTAGATTTGACCTTGCAATATGCACAACAACTAGGCCAAGTCAATTTTCCGTTTCGGTTATGTAACTGTTCATCATATTCTATTAGCATTTCATAATGGAAGAAAAGTAAATGTAAAATAACCATGCATATTTTTTCACCTTTCTATACCATTACGCCTATGCTCATTACTTCATCATCGGATTTTGTGAACATATTATGTATCTGGAACTTGTTTCTAAATAATGTTACCTTCCTGACTGTATATTGTTATAATAAGCTCTTAAAGCTATCGATTAAATTACATTCACTGAAAGGACATATAAGACTACCAAAAACAAATTAATCTTCTTCAATTTTAAAAGCATCAAAGAGGTGACACAACTCCATCCAAGATTCTTGATTTCTTCACACGTGATTCATTTTTTATTATCCAAATGAACGAGTTTGAGCTTTTGGAATTTCGTAAAAGTCATTTTCATCTTTGATATATGTTATATATCTAATGCCTAATATTGTATGCTTTGTTTGTTTGCGTAGAAGGATATATCTTTAGACTGTAACATTTATCAATAGTATTTTTCTTCATGTTCCATGGAGAAAATGCTAGAAAACAAGAAGGTTGGCATTAAGGTTATTGTTGAATGCAACATTTAACAAGAATAACAACTTCGTAACATATAAAATAGAAATTGGACGACTTACAAAAATATGAAAAATGAATTAGTAAAAAGAAATAACCGAGTTTGATAAGTATATTTGTTCATAGAAGAGGTTCTGAAAGGGGTAACTTAAGCAGATTGATAAAACAGTATGGGAGAAATAAAAATATTAGATGATTACTTGAAATCAGTATTTGTGTAATCTTAGCTCTGGAACAAATTTAAAATGTATTTGTATGAACTAAATGGCTGTACGCTCTCATGATTTTGTGAATAAGCTTACTGTGATGCACATTTACACTTTCTGCAGTCGTGTCTCTCCATATTCTTTTGTAATTTATGTCATTTCTAGTTTGCATTCATATTATTATTGTTTTGATTTTTATTTTTTAAAAATAGCAGTAATCCCTTTTTTATTATTTGAGATGATGCACTATTAAACAAGAGTTTTTTTTTAAACATTAGCAGGTTCCCAAACTTTTGCTCGACAAACGCTCGATTTTCTATTTGGATTGATGGAAAACTGCAACTCGTTGTGGATCCCTACCAAATTCTTGAGAGGTATACTTGGATGAAGGTCTTGGCCTCAAATTTTTTGAGTGGGCTTTCTTTAACCTTATACACTTTTATCTCTACGTTGAATGTTGTTCTTTGCTATTAAATAACGTAGCAAAGTATTTGTGTATTTATATTACTTTAGTAGATAGTTTAACTTTTTGCAGCAAAATAATGTTATTTTTAACTCAAATTGTGAAAATTCTCTTTGAAAGCAATGTTTAACCATCCAAACCGTAGGTCAGCATGAGCCGTTGTACTAGATTACACCTATTCAACTAATGAAATGCTACGGTATGTTAATTACAAAATGAAAATTTTGTTTTTTTTATATTTCTTATATAATTGGAGTCGTTTAACTTATTCTTATAATTTACCCTTTTCTTTTGAAGTGAACATTTAGTTGCACAACCTGGTACACTCTTATATTAAATGTTGCGGCTTTATTTCAAGAAATATCGATATATTTAACTAGAGTTGCCGAAGGTATAGTTGTATGTGGTAGTTAGTAGTAACTGACTTTAGTTTTTTTATGTGTCAATAGTAAATCATCTACATGGTTTTATACATTTTATATACGAATGACAAAGCAAAGCATTTGTGTTCAAATTTGATCCTTGGAACTCTTATGCTTAATTAGTCATAGCTGACATGCGGTTATATCCACTATCAGATTCTTGTGGAGGAAAAACTACACATTTGCAATATCTAGGCACTACAGGCGCTTTGATGTATTCGAGGAAGCAGAGGCTAATAAAGCTGCTGGAAAATATGACAATGCGTCCATAGATTATCAAATTGAATTTTACAAGAAAGAGGGACTGATACCTTATTCTTTATCTAAGCTTCCAATTACAAGTGGTGAGTGCTAGGTTTTACAAGTTGATTCATTTGTGAATAGATTACTCTTGCAACACATGGATTAAATTTATTATTTTTTTTGTACGCCAGACGTACCAGAGGGATATACTTTGTTGCGAAAGGCGCAACTTTGTTGTTCAGGTAAATCAACGTTTTATCATGATCTCTCTTAACTTTGTTAACTATATTATGCCCCGATTTAATTAGACAACTTTCTTATCTATCAAATCGAATGACTTAATTTCGTTGTGTGTACTGGATAATAATGTCTATAGGGAGCAACCAGAAGTGTGCTTATTTAGTTTGATGATGATGATGATTGTGCAGGCATACCACAGAGACCTATTGGAACAGCGAAAAGCACTTGCCGCGATGCATCACCACCCGCCTCCTGCTGCAGCTGCAGTGACACATGACAAAGACACAAGAGCACCGCCGATGAGGAAGCTGCCTGGGAAAACGCCCGCGAAGCGTGGTAAGGATAAGAGATCCAGTTCACGACGCCACCATCCGAGAGTCATCGGTGGAAATTTATGACAATTTTTGTCTCGATTTATTATTATATTTTCCAAAGTTCTTAAAAGTTATGCAGGACTAATTATTCTCGAGTGCAAATTGCAATGTTCTATTAATTTCGTGAGGAAATATTGACAATTTAATTATTCGTTGTAAATAACAAATTTATGAATAAATCGTTTGCGAACATTGATTGTGTACATGGATTTACCTTTTCTATGGAAAAGCTTCAGAGGCCAAGTTACGGATGAAGAACGCAAATTCGTAATGTAACAGGGGAAATTTGAAATTGCATTTCCAAGACAATGTGAATCCAACGTATTGTATATTAAATCGATTAAACGGTATCTCCTAACAAAAATTACAGTCTTCTCCTCTTGATATAAAATAAAAAGATCGTCAATAAACTTGTAAGTCCCACATAAAATGTTAAGACGTTCATTTGCTACAACTATTCTACTTCACTGCCAAGGATTCTTGTTCCTGTTCTTTTGGTAACTGATCTTGGTACTTGTTTTATGATTCTGCAATAATCAACAGAGTAATGAGAAAAGGATTTGCTCAAACTCCAACACATGAGTGCAATTTGACTTACTATTTTTTTCTTCGATTTTCCACGTGTCCTATTCTTTGGTGGTTTCAATTTGCATATTCGTACCATCCAGTGGTGTGTAGTAAACACCTGATGAGAAGTGTCGAAAAAATATAGTATGATTCTTAACGCATTCATTATGCTCAACAAAGTAGATCTTCTATCCTCCACAAAACTCAAACAATAAACTATCTAGAATAGGATGGTATAACTATTACACTGAAACACTACAACAGAGAATTAATAAAAATATGTTTTACCTCCTCAAAGTGTGTTAGCTTGAAATGTTTTTTCCCTATTTCTGTCCTCCTGACTCTATCAAAGCCTTTACCATCTGTTTCCACAAACCTAAAAAAATAAAATAGTATGAAAGGGTACTCTAACTATAACAGTATCAGGTTCCTAGATAAGAAAGGATTTGCAAACCTGTAGTAGGACAACTTGTACATTAGGCAGTTGAGAATAGTTGGGGTGGCTTGTGCATCAATACGATACTGGCCATCCCTCTAGATTGACAAAATAAACACTTAATAAAGTTTCTCTTCAAGAAAATAGTAGCTCATATATTTCTGTACCAGTTTTAACTATCTATAAAAAGACATAGCATAGACAGCTATTGTAGTTCAATGGATTGACGTCTTATATGATGTACACCACACTTTTGTGAGCAAAGGTAGGAATTTAGAGGTAACACTCGTTGAAATTGATAAATTCACATTTCACCTGCTATGACTCGGTTACAATACAGAGTAATATATCTTATGCATGTAAAACTATGCTAAGTTGTTGACAATCTCTCAATCTTTTCAAAAACAATGTAAGAGAACAATAAGTGAAGTACTGCATGACAGTGCAAGATAGAAGTCAGACACTCACAAGATAATCAGGCTCCCTGATATGTGGAAAGACACCTCCTCCAATTCAAACCATCCACAAGAATTTGTTGATGTCATCACTTGGGTAGCCCACAAAACCTGTTCATTGAAACAAAAAGCTAGAAAATTTAAAAATTAAAAACGCAAGTTTGAAATGATTGAGGGAATCTCACTTGAGAGCACAAACCTCCAAATACAACGAGAACATATTTGACATCCAAGGAATTGAAGATTTCCCAAGCTGGCTTCTCAGGTGAAGACATAGCAGTACCAACAGTGGCAATGTGAGTGTTATTCCAGGTATTATTGTCAACAATGACAGTACGATTTGCCATCGCAGTGGTCTGATAACCATAGTCCCACCAAGATGCTACCTATAAAATAATATAATTTTATGAAACTTAGGAACTTTTGAAATGTGCAATCTCAAAAGTTACAGTGAGTGAAATTCCAGGTACATTGTCAACAATGACATTACGATTTGCTATCATAGTTGTTTAACAACCATTGTCTAGATCCTCTCCACAGCCAATTGCTGTTAATATATGAGAGCTCAAGAACACACATTGAACATGCACTACAAAGTAGCACAACTTTCAGATGGCTGATAAATCAGATACTCAGATGGCTTCAAAATTTATGGAGCTCAAATATCATCTATATTATCATTTAGAATTAGATCTACATCAGAATGCATCCCTAACTTTCTAGAAATTAGGAATACAAGCACAGAAGTCTCTTTGCTTCTTCCGTTTCAAATGAAAAAGGCTTTTTTTTTAAAGTCATATAATCAAATGAAATATAGAACTGAGGAAAGGTTAAAGGGATCGGAGGAACAAAAGGGATCTTACAAAAGTCTCTTTGGTTAAAGGGACCCCTTTTAAAGTCTCTTTGCTTCTCAGGCGATCGGAGGAACAAAAGGGCTTTGGCGACGAAGAAATTACAGAAAAAACACAAAAAGCCGAACGAAAAATGATACCTGCTTCGGAGAGTGGAGGAGGAGGAGAGGAGGCGGGAGGCAAAGGCACGAGCTCTAGGGTTTCCGCCGGCGGGAGGGATCCTTTTGTTTCGCCTAGCCTTTCCGCTCGCAGGATCCACGCGCTGCGGGAAAGGCGTCGGCACGAGCTCACGGGCTGCGGGACGTGAGGGCAAGGACGACGGTTCACTGCGGGAAAGAGGGAAAGAGAAAGAGAGCTGCGAGAAAGAGAGCTGTGGTCGCGAGGGGCAGGCGCGAGACGGACCACCACTCCGACGCGGTGGGGGATCGCCGGACCACGGCACGCAGGGCGCGAGAGAGGAGGAGGCGATTAGGGTTGCCGAGAGAGGGGGTCGTGCGGGCGGAGAGCAAAATGGTGTCGGCACGGTTCGCTGCGTATTTGATTTTCGTTTTCTTTGTCCACGCAGCAGCCACGTTGGCGTCGTCCGCAGCGCATCCGCACAGAGCGTCCGCAGCCGAACAGCTCTGATATACAGAGCTGTTCGGCTGCGGACGCTCCGTGCGGATGCGCTGCGGACGACGCCAACGTGGCTGCTGCGTGGACAAAGAAAACGAAAATCAAATACGCAGCGAACCGTGCCGACACCATTTTGCTCTCGCGCCCGCACGACCCCCTCTCTCGGCAACCCTAATCGCCTCCTCCTCTCTCGCGCCCTGCGTGCCGTGGTCCGGCGATCCCCCACCGCGTCGGAGTGGTGGTCCGTCTCGAGCCTGCCCCTCGCGACCACAGCTCTCTTTCTCGCAGCTCTCTTTCCCTCTTTCCCGCAACGAACCGTCGTCCTTGCCCTCACGTCCCGCAGCCCGTGAGCTCGTGCCGACGCCTTTCCCGCAGCGCGTGGATCCTGCGAGCGGAAAGGCTAGGCGAAACAAAAGGATCCCTCCCGCCGGCGGAAACCCTAGAGCTCGTGCCTTTGCCTCCCGCCTCCTCCCCTCCTCCTCCACTCTCCGAAGCAGGTATCATTTTTCGTCCGGCTTTTTGTGTTTTTTCGGTAATTTCCTCGTCGCCAAAGCCCTTTTGTTCCTCCGATCGCGGGAGGGATCCTTTTGTTTCGCCTAGCCTTTCCGCTCGCAGGATCCACGCGCTGCGGGAAAGGCGTCGGCACGAGCTCACGGGCTGCGGGACGTGAGGGCAAGGACGACGGTTCGCTGCGGGAAAGAGGGAAAGAGAAAGAGAGCTGCGAGAAAGAGAGCTGTGGTCGCGAGGGGCAGGCGCGAGACGGACCACCACTCCGACGCGGTGGGGGATCGCCGGACCACGGCACGCAGGGCGCGAGAGAGGAGGAGGCGATTAGGGTTGCCGAGAGAGGGGGTCGTGCGGGCGGAGAGCAAAATGGTGTCGGCACGGTTCGCTGCGTATTTGATTTTCGTTTTCTTTGTCCACGCAGCAGCCACGTTGGCGTCGTCCGCAGCGCATCCGCACAGAGCGTCCGCAGCCGAACAGCTCTGATATATATATATATATATATATATATATATATATATATATATATATATATATATATATATCAATATCAAAGTCAAAGTCAAACTCAAATACCAATATTTTCATATTATTCGACTCGATTCGATTCATTTACACTCTTAGTTTGACCTCCCTCACACAAAAAGTTGTGTTAGGACAATATCCCCCATACTTTATTTACTTGTATCTAATTGATCGTTTGAGATGAATGTTATGATCTTTTTCTTTCATTAATATCACTATACAATCTATATATATAGGGGTGCGCATTCTCTCTAGGTCCCAAACTTAATACTAAATTGGTGATTTTAATATCAAATTTTTGAAAATACTTTTATAGTCACAAAGTTGGGCATTTATTTTTGTTTTAGTCCCAAATTTTAAAAGTAATAATTTTAATAACATATAATGGGAGGCGCCTCAAGTTTCTGTTTTTTTAAAAAAAATTATGATTGAACATTATAACTCAATTTAGAAGGTGAACCTTAGGGGTTTTTGATTTTTAAGTTTTTTTAGCTTGAACACTATAATCTAATTGGGAAAACGAACCCTAGACTAAAATAAAAATAAAATATTAACTTTGTGACTAAAAAAATATTTTTAAAAGTTTGGTATTAGAATCATCAGTTTAGTATCAAATTTGATATTCAAAATCTATTTTCCTCTATATATATATATATATATATACAAAATAGTTATCCTGATTGTTTCTGCGTGCTGATGCGCAACTGAGGTGTCTGGATGGATATATATATATATCTAGGCACCTCAATTATACAATTAGTTTTTTTTCCTTTTGATTTTTATTACAACCCAGAATTGATTCCAGACGCCTTAGGATATGTGAAATTTTTTAAATATTTTTATATGTGGAGATTTTTAATATTTTTTTATTTCATTTTTTAGATATATTTTATGTATTTAAAATTTAAAAATTATTATAATAAATTTAAATTAATAAAAAAAATCCTTAGAGATGAAGTTTTTTTCTCTTAGAGATCAAGGGAAGTATATTTTTATTTGTGCAGATTGTTTTTATATTTTTTTATTTCATTTTTAAAAATATATTATACGTATTTAAAATTTAAAAATTATTATAATAGATTTAACTTAATAAATTTTATTTTTCATAGATGAAGTTTTATTTCTCTTAGAGAATAAGCTTCCCCGTATTTAGAATTTAAAATTTAAAAATTTAAGAGTTAAATTATAATAAATTTAAATTAATAATACTTTTTTCTTATTATAATATTTAAGATAAAAAATTTTAAATTCTCATAAAATATATTATATATATTTAAAATTAAAAAAACAATTTTAAAAAAATATTATCATAAAAAAAACTTTAATGTAGCGACCAGGAACGCAGTAACAGCAAAAACGACCGCCAATGCAAGAAACAAGTCTACGGCTCCTGATATTTCCCAATCAACACGCCAATGCACAGATTGTGAGGTTCACCAACAACGACCGGAGGAATGGATTGCTTTGGCTGTGGGCGTAACAGCAAAAACAACAAATGTACGAGAAACAGAACAACGAGGATACCATCGACAATGGATGTTTAAATTGCGTGAACTGGGTTCTTTTTCTAACTCAAAATCCGATGAGATGAACTATAAAGTTTTAATTCGGAAAAAAAACACATTAGGAATTACATAGATGGTTAGAATCCAGTTGACAATCTGACAAGATGCAGATTGCCCATGACCGATCCAGGAATGGGTTGCTAGTCCAAATCCATCAAATGCCTGCAACAAGTAGCTTCGGATGATTTTAGCTATGATCTAAATTATCATGTCCAAACCATCAAATTTTTACATGATAAAGGAAACAAAGACCATAATCTGGACTAGCCAAAGCATAGAAATAAATGAATTCTTTTTTAGTTTGATTATTTGCAAAGATTTGTTGTGAATTTATTTATTAAATTTACGCCAAGAATCTACAGCAGGACAACTTTAATTTGACATTTATATTTTATAAGAAAACGTTATGTTGAAAAAGAATGCAAATTTATTTCAACCAGAACCAAACCAAGCCACACTGTTCCAGTATAGTTTTAGTTTAGTTTATATATTTATTTGGTTTGGCTTGGTTACTAAAAAAATGAAATAGAAATTTTCAATTTGACTAGTTTGGTTTGAACTGAATGAACACCTCTAATGGTCTTCAGCATGCCAATGTTATGGAGAAAAATACTAAGTGTACTAAGTTGAGTCCATTGCCTTTGCACGAATTGAGGGAATGAACATAATCGACTACTTGGAACAGCTAACAAACAATAAAGAATACCAGAATATAGGAGTTCTTGTACCCCTCAAAAACTTTTTCCTCAAAATCTTCAATTTTTATGAAGAATACGGGGAAAGATAATTTCTATATTCAAACCTATAGGAATCCTTTCTAGGGGAATCTTATCACACTCTTGAGTCAAAATATTAGACTTGCCCAAACCTCTAGTAAGTAAACTCAAAACCAAACAATGCAATCATCAAAAGTGGTAGCCAGTAACGTAAGGGCTGGCAGGCTGTGTTCAGTTCGTATAAATCCTAAGAGATTCCTAGAAATGCACCTATCTATGAAAGACAACTTTAAACGGAATCACTTGAAGAAAAACATTGCCAAGTAAATAGTGCAAAGACAGAAGAGATGGTAGTCTTATTTATCATGAACAAACAGGGAAGAGCAGCATTTTAATAATTTTCATTAAAAGCATACGCTAATTTTTAAGTGCTTAATAGAATCACAAGGATGAAAGATAAATGTTAGATTATCTTTAAAATCTAAAGGCAGCCAACAACATACAAAAGAAAGCCTCTTACCAGATCCTTGAGCAACTCCCATGCAAAGAAGGTACTTTTTCCCTTTATTTTCCATGAGACTTGAGTCACACAAGATCAATCTGGCCAGCCTCCACTAGACCTTTTATTGATTTATAACGGACGACATTTAAGTCATCAGCAACCAAGTCAATAATCTCATCCCCACTACAGTCAATAAAGCAAACAGAGCACAAGATAAGCATACGAGAAAACAAAGAATGAAGGCTGTCTTAGATAATTACACGTCATCCAGCTGAAAAGCTCCAACTGCATCCTTGGTCTTGCAAAAGACGAAGGTATCTAGCTGGGGCTGGGGAACTAAAAATTTCAGATGAAGAATAGATTTAGAAATGGTTAAAGGAAGACAATTGATCAATATGGAATTAAAAACTCATGTGAAAAATAGATTGAGCTAATGTTTACATAAATTGATGAATTTACTAAGTATTAGCATTAATATTTCTCAACGAATGGTATAATGTGTTCTTTTTAGAGAGTAACTATGAAACAATTTATGATATTATTGACTACTTTATAATAGTCATTACTCGGTACAATTTCAGTATTGGTGCGTGTCTAGTTAATAAAAAAAACAGACAAGAAATTTTCTACGCCCACAAGCTTCAGTGTCATGAATAGCAATAACCAAACGTGTACCAAATAAAGTGTTAACTGTTTTATAAATGTTAAAACTGATGTCCTACATCCTTGTATGATTATTCTTATTTTGTTTGTTTCCTCTTTTGACTTTTTAGGATAATATGGTAACATTGTAATTTGTAAGGCTAAGTAGCATTTTGTCAAAAGTTCTCTCTCATAACTCTCTTTAAGCTGACAAATTTTATAGACATGAGCACATACCAACTAAAATCTTAATTGATTTAGAATGGTGTTATAATTTTTAAGGCTATATTAGCAACATGTTGAACATCTTTAAAAAAGACAAATTAACTAGAGGTTCTTCTATGATTATAACATCAAGGCACTCACTTAAGGTGTTACCAGAAGACTTTTTTTTAAGGTCAAGTCATCCAGGAATATTCTATAGTCAATCATCGATTGAATCTTTTAAGGTTAAATCATTAAAAGGATCTCTATGCTTAGGTCAATAGAGGATTAATTTTCTAAGGTTAACTATTATAGTTCAATTCAAGGTTTAAAATTTCAATCCGTGCCGAAGTTTCGGTTCCAGACCGGAACGATACGGTTTCGGTATCGTATCATGCCGTGCCAATATAGTTTCGGATTTTTTTTTATTTATATGTAGTAATTATTAGATAAATATATTTATTGTGTATAATTTAAAAATAAGTTGTATATTGATTTTATATGTTTTCAATTATTTAAACACTTAATATTATTTAAAAAATAATTAAATATAACTTTTTATAAAGAAAATTGATCTATCAATAACTCGAATTAAAATTGATACATTACAATATATTACCTTACTAATACCAAAAGGAGTGGTGTGAATCAGATGAAAGCATTGGTTCTTGCAGCATTCTACTTAGATCAATTCCATGGTTCTCTAATGCCCAAATTAAATAAGCATCCCATGGCATGCAATATTAATATTGATTTCTCCATATGTCCATTAACGTATCTCGATTCATCATTGGAAGTTGGATTTGAACTGACACTATTGAAATCAGAACGGGTACAGACACAGAATAAGGATAAACATGTCTCTGAACTCTGGTATGATGAATCACCATATAATGCATCAGAGTTATAATAAGAAGGCTCGAGTATGGCAACCAGAATCAATCTCAGCTAAACTCTGTCGCATATCTCGATAATTGTGAGCTTTCTTTTGTTTGTCATCCTTATTTTGACGTTGATATTGAATAGGTCTAGCTCCATGATCATCATCTTGAGTTGCATGTGTGTAATCTGCCTCACATGTCTATGACTCTGGTGCTAGAGTAGGGGGAACATAATTTTTACCACCAGATGCATCGCCACTTTCATCACTTGCATGAATACTTGCACTGCTATTAACATCACTATCCTCATCTCGAACTTCTCGTCGGACTACAGTATCAGAAGGTGATGATGTTTCATCACTATCATCATGTTCTTGCTCATCAATTGCATTAAGTGGATTTTCTCTAATTCTCAATTGACCCCTTCCCGTAAAACAGGCAGGGACTCCGAGGAGGATGAGGTCGTTGGAAGTGGCGTGGCGGGCCGGCTCACTCCTAGCCTGCAAGACAGAGACCGTTAGAACCCGCTGGGAAAAGTCCCCGGCCAGGCACTCCGACGGTCAAGTTAGCACACGACCTTTGCGAGGGAAAGCAATAGAACAGTAGTCAAATTGCACTATCGCACGTACCTGGAAAATGCGGAGTGAGAAATATAAGTAGCCGGGGAAGCTGACAGGTTTTGCCTCACCTGCCACCTGCTGTCGCGTAGTGAGGACAAGGTAATGCGCGTCCAGGGGTGGTAGGGCAAAGCGGCACATGTTGTATTAAGGAAAGAGGCCCTGTCAACTTAAGAGTTGGCGCCGTTGGACGCCGCTCGGTCTGACATCAGGGCATGTGGTCGAGGTATGGGGGACAAGATGTGTCAGGCATATCAATGCCTCAGCGAGATATCCGCCGTTGGCGGCCAGGGCGACCAGGGTCTTGCGCCGACCCCGTACAGCTTCTGGTGAGGTTTGACCTTTTTCTTTCTTTTTAGTAAAAATTGCAGGGAGCTTTGCCTTTATCCTATGAACCTTTGGTTGGGTTTATGGGAGGATTGGGGGGGATGTTTGAGAGTGTCTAGATTGCAGGAGATCTCCAGAAAATCAAAATTCTTGATCAAAAGCTTCATCATAATCTTCTCCCTCCCTGATATCTCCTCTAGCTTGTATTGTTTCAATCTGTTGAGTAAGAAATTGAGATGGTTGTGGTGGGTCTCCTACTTCATTACGTAATGGATTTTCAGCCTCAACAACGCTCCACCAATCCATCATTGGATCATTCTCAGTTTGGACAAATACAATATCAAATGGGTCTACATCACCAAACTCTTGTTCTTCATTTTCTTCTGTTATTGCTCGTAATTGAAGACGCATATTATAACGAATGTAGACCATCTTCTCCAATCGACGATAAGAAAACAATTTCTTACTTTTGTATGAATGAGGGAGAAAGTTGACCAATTTCTTTCACAACCACTTGAAGATGTTGTTTGCGAGAGAATTCGTACTACAATCTTTTTCAAATTTGGAGCTGATCCTCCATATTGTAATCACTACTCAGCTGTCAGATAAATAAGAACAAAATTAAAATAATATTTATATTTGCTGACAATAATTAATAATAATTTTTACTATATTTATATGCATCCATTTTATATCTGCATGACATTACAATAGGATCACTAAAAGAACCATATGCCTCTTGAAATAATCGACTTTCATTAATAGTCTCAGCAATTGATTTTCTATTTGTTTGTAGTCTTGATATTACATGTTTGAGGACTAGTAATAAATCATCATTTGTGCCAAGGTTATAACGATATTGATATGCCGGATTGAGATAATAACATACAATAATTAAACATATATAAATATGTAATTATTAATAACAATATTAGAAAATCTTTATTAAAAAATACGTACCTGCTAAATGAATAGATTTTCCCATTTGATCGTCCCATCTTGTAGTGATTATATCAATGTAATGTTGATATTTGGTTAGTGATTGAAGACATCTCTTAATTTCCTCTTTTGCTTCACGAATTAGGCGATAAACGTTGCCCATCTGTGGCTTCCTGTCCATATCGACTTTACGTAGAACAACGTATAAAGGTTCTATTGCTAGAAGAATATCTGCAAAATAGTCCCAAAATCTAACAGATATAATAATTTTTTGCACCTCTTTACCTTCGACTGTGCTAGAATATCGAGAGGCTTCCTAATCCTTAGAAGAGAACATGGCTTTTAATCCGACTTTTTTTTTCAACAATTTTAACAGGAGAAAGTGAGTGACAAACCTAATCGCTCCTGGTCGTAGAATCTCACCATTAATAAATTTTCTCATTAATCCATGAATCCAATGATGATTATAGAGGAATTTTGTCAAAGATTGGCCTTTTTCACTACCTTCTTCACTATATCGAGTTTACCAATATCTTCCATGATCAAATTGATACAGTGTGCTGCGCATGGTGTCCAAAATAATGTTTGATATTTTTGCTCCAATAACTCTCCAACCCTCTTAAAGTTGGCACCGTTATCTATAATTACCTGCACTATATAATCTACACCTATCTCTTGAACTACACTATCTATCAAATGATATATGTATGGTGCATCATGAAAATCTGTAGTTGCATCAATAGATTTATGAAATATCACCTTTCTATTGCAGTATAGTAGAAAGTTGATAATACTCATTCGTGTAGGTCCTCTCCAACCATCACACATCAACGTAACCCTATATAAGCTTTATTGCTTTTTGTATGATAGGATCCAAGTTTTGATCTCCTTCACTTTTCGTCTAAATATGAATTAGCAATTTCATATGTAGCCGGAGGTTGAATACCAGGACCAGATTTTTGGATGTTGGACATCAAGCTACGGTAGTATGCGTTGTTTGCTGCATTAGGAGGAATATGATTAAAATGAAAAAAATTTACAATACTTTTACCGATTGAATTCTACTCTTTTGTGTATGCATCATCAATCCTAGTCTGTTTGCTAGCTTGGTCTGGAAATGTCAGTGGATTAATATCAGCAATATCAACTGCATGTCTTCATCCCATAAAAGGAAAAAACGACCAGTACCACTTTGTGTTGAAGTAATATGAACACTTACACTCCTTCCTAATGTTGTTGCAGTAATTGAGTCACTTCTACTAATACCAACTGAGTCACTTCTATGTCGCATATTTTGCTCATAGTCATATTGAGTTCAAGAGGCACTGAGAGCTGCTAAAAAATCTTCATCGTTTGGAACTTCACCATGACCTTCAAATTCATCATGAATTAGCTCTCTAGAGTTTCGAATATCATCAAGATCACGTTGTAATTATTGTTTATACTTTAATGCTTTTTGGCAAGGTTCTAAAATTCGCTAGGCGCTAGTCGGGTGCCAGGCTAGCGCCTAGTGCTTAGGCCGCCTAGACGGGGACTAGGCGACGCTAAGCGGATTCCACGGTATCAACATAAATTTGCATAATAAATCACATTCTATAACTCTATTACAAAAATATCAAATTTAAAATGAGTTCAAAATTACACCTAATAAAATATCACAAATTTATTCTATATTTTAACTCTCTAAAATGAGGCTTTTTTAGTCGCTCTAATTTCTCCAACTCTGGTTACTCGGTACGTGAAAATAAAGTTTGGTACTAGCCATTAGGGCAAGCCAACAAATCGATTTTCTTATTGGGCCAAAGTTTAGGGCTTATAAAACTTAAGGCCAACACAAAAAAAGGGTTACATTTCATTTTTTTTAATTGGGTTTTAAATTTAAAAACCTAAATTAACAAAATCATGAAAATTCTGCACTATTTCTGCGGCGCCTAGACGATTCAATGGATTAGTTAGCGCTTAGGACAGCCTAATCTTGCCTAGGCATCAAGGCTGCCTAGTCTGGCCGACTAGGATGTTTTCGGTGCGGCTGGGTGGCGCCTAGCGCCTAGGCGACCGCTTAGGCCGAGTTTTAGAACACTGCTTTTTGACCTTCAAGTTCCTCTTTCATTATACGAGAGCCCCTATTATCTATAGAGTTCCATGTCTAGAAACAATAATATTCATTAAAACTATTCATATGATCTACTTTAATTTCCATAAATTTAAGCTCGCCCTTTGAATGTAGTTTCTATAACTCTCACTTCTAAAATTTACATCTCGCATGTATTGGCTAAAGCAATAGTATGACCATTCATAAACATATTAACAAAATAAAATAATGATGATGGATGACAAAAAAAAATTTAATTAGGACTGATAGCAGTGCGGCAAAGTAATGCTTGAAAAACAAGTTCATGGCTGCTAGGCTTGAGTCGCAGGCAAGAGCAAAACACTTCTCAAGGAAAGGGACCAAATAGGATGACTTATGGGTGCCTTGGCAGAACAAAACTCAAATCTGACATCGGAGGGGGTTGGCTCACCAAGGAACTCCAGCCCCAATATAAATTGATGTGCAAATCACATAAACAAGATTCAAACAGCTTAGCTCTCCAAAGAGTAAAAATATTATTAAATTAGAAGATAATCTAATATATAGAAACTTAACCTCTTTTTTAGACTTGAAATAAGATCATGTCATCTAAGGGCTTATCTTATCTCAAAAAATATAACCAACTTTTAAAATGTCCAATTTTATCTCTAAAAACTAGGAGAGCACCTAAAAAATGTTGATTTTGTAATTGTCAATACCTTGCAAATCATGTTTCATTATCCTTCCTTTCCCCACTCGGCCTCATGTTGAAGCACCACTGTGCTCCTAATTTCATCAACAAATTCCACTTTCATACATATTTCAATTTATTTATATTAAGAAAGGAGATTAGTTGCTCTCTTTCACTTCCAATATCTTCTCTTTTTCCTCACTCAAGTAGATGTGAGAACTCTTCTCTCACTTTTTTGACATCTATTTTGATAGGATTCGATAATCATATTTAAGTTACCCTCTCAATAGTTTCTTCCTTTTATCACTTTAAAGAGTAGGCGTTGGAACCCTAATATCTCTTGCCCTACTACACTCTCCATGCTCCATCACCAAATTCTAATATTTTAGATTCTGGACCACGAGAACTATTTGTTTCAATCTGTATCTTTTTACCCATACTAGGGACTGGTATTTATCCCGATTTCATTCTCTCGTTATCAGTTGATAGGGTATAAGCTATACTATCTAATTATTTTTATCGATAGTCTTTCATTAAAAATACGGAAATCGAATTTTTTTTGTCTTTTTATTTTCCGCTTTTAAACGCCGAACAATGCAAAAGAATTAAATGAATTAAAAATCTCAATTTTAATCAGATACATTTCGAGTTTTTTAGAACCCTTTGAACCAAGAATGGTTCAAAGGGTTCTAAAAAACTTGCACAAAGAAAGAACCTACCCTTTCATTTATTGCAAGTTAATTTATCTCATCAAGAAGATGCTAAAATTTTGCTCTTTCTTAATTTAAAATTTCATTCATGTTTGAAACCTTTACAAGAGCAAAATCTTTTCCAGTAATAACCTTAGTAGGGTTTTAGAAAGTGTATGTAAGTGATATGAAATTTGACCCATTGCATAGAGCCTCTGGTATGAAAGGGCATATGTGGTCCATATTAAAAAATTATTTATATTGACAAAAATACTTAACATATCTATAAGAAAGTATACTAATCAATTTATCCAATTAATAATTTCCAATAAACTAAATAAGTAAATCATACAATGTAAAATACATTATATAACAACCTACGTCTATGTGGAATAAATATACAATCCAATTGTTGGCTTCAATCCATATAAATAATTCTAATGGAATTCTTTTGTTTTGTGTAACAAGTCTAGCATGATTGTCATCATGCACCAACATGAGGGGAACTATAAGAATAAATTATTTAGTTCCATAAAACCAATTAGGTTATGTGTTAATCAATCACATGTAATATTCTTTTCTCTATAGAAATCCCCTTCAGACAGAATCAGGCTGACTTATGGGGTCCTTGACTTGTCAATAGAAATAGAAGCTCACAAGGCATGAATATAGAAATCTAGCTTTTAATGAATGATGGAATGATGAGTTTCTTTAGGAAAGTACTGTTACCACAGCATGAATCATATGGCCATCCATCTTAGTACTAGTCCTTGGAAAGAATCAGTGGTTTCTAGGAGCATATGGAATATGAAACATTTTGGCACCAGCATAGGAACTAGTCGCAATGGCGAACCATTAGACATAAGATCAAACAATCCCAATTATTGTTTGAAAATCAATAAAAGAATACTTAACTCCATATCCTCAACCTGAGCACAAAGAAGTAGGTTGCAAGAGTAAAAAATTGGAAGAAAAATACAACATTATACCCATGTCATCTTCATCACTTGAGATGGATTGTTTCAGAATGGACTGGTATCCATAAGGCAGCCTTTCTAACACTGATTGGTTAAGATGCTTCTCCATTATATCTATGCACCTTCAAAATGCATCACCATGTAAAATCACCAAACCAAAAAACATAAACAGGGTATTTCTTCTTTTGAAAAAAAAAGCTTTACTCCTACCTTTTTGTGAACTTCTGCTCTTGCTCAGACAGTTTGTTCCAGAGGTCAGTCTTCGATATGTGAATCATGTACTTCTCAATCTGTATTTGTTTCTTTAGAAAGCCTTTTGAATAAAATATTTTGCTATAAATTTTCATGAATATCTGAAGTGGTGATTACCTTTTGTAGACGAATACGAAGATATGATCTCAGAAGAAATAAACTGCGATCCAAATCCATTTGGTAAAGAGAAACAATGAGATCATCAACACCATTATCCACAAATTCCTCCACAGTTTCTTCCTAGGATAAAGTTACACAGCCCATGAAATTGAAATTACAGGTGGTATAATAAAAATTAAGATATGTTACTTAACAGTATACTCTTCGTCATGCTTATTAACGTTCTTGTACCTTAAGTATTAAGCACTATAGATTCAATTTTCAACACATTTCCATCATTAATCTAGCAGCTCATAACATAATGAAAGAAAATAATCATTCATATCCGTTCATAATTTTTATTGATCCGTCCAAATACCATATTATCAGCTCACAATTTACCAAATTCTCAGAGCAGAGTAATTACATGCTTCCAATTTAACCTGAAAGTGAATCTAAATAAGAAAAAGATTACATTTCCAGCACTCTGAAAAAGTGTTGTCCAGTGAGTTACTCAGATTCTTGATGAAAGAGTATGACTTCCTACAAAGCCAAAAATTGAATCAGGGAGTCCTGTGTTTGCCTAATTTTGGATAGATTTTGTATTCACTGTAGGAGAAATCCAGAGTGATTTCTTCATGAAAATTTTCAGTTAAATTACTAGTTCCATTACATTAGCCTCGGACCGCCATGATTCTACAGAAACACGTAAAGTTCTTAAGCGCTCCAGAGATAAATCTGGCACGAAAAATTAAACCCTATCAACCTGCATTTTGGTAAAGGAAAAGAGTTTTCCAACATCTATTCAGAAATTAAATTCTCGTTCTCCCGGATTTTGAGTTTTCACTCCATTCATTAACTAAACGAAACCAGAACATCAGATCAGATCTATTACAGAAGATTAGCCATCGATTACTTCTTCAGTAAATAAATTACTCACTATCAGCTTGATTTGCTCCCGGATGCGGAGGACGAGGGCGGCCTCGAACTGGAGGATCTCGGGTGCCGCCTTCTCGTTCCGCCATGCCCGCTTGAGAAGCTCCACGTCCGTTGTGGCAGCCAGCAGCGATTCATCCACTTCCGCCTCCGCGCTCCACGTTCCCGACCCTGACGCCATTGCGCTCGCGGACAAGAAACCGCAGGACTGCAGGAGCAAGCAAGCAGAAGGGGCCAGATCGGGATTGGTATATAAACCGGGTCCCGGCCGGTGTACTCGCCATTTCTTGATCGGCAATTTACTGAATAAGTTGGAAACTTTTTAAAATATCCAAATCACACGCCTAACTTCAAAAGGTATCAACCTTTTGACTAATACCTGAGGGAACTCATCAGATATCGTTTATATTGAATTTCATATTATAAATTTATGTTACAGATTATTTTTCGTTATATTTTTCCTTCATGAGTAATAAAGAATTTAGAAACATATTAATACATGATGGCATGCATGCTTGACATATTGTCAAAAGAAAATAATAGCACGATATTTAGTCATAGCAACAATGTCTGTGTTTCAAGGTTAAATATTAGAAAATGTTATTTCTCCCTTAAAGTTACACATATTTTTAAAATGCTCCTATAATTTCAGCGGCCCCAGGTTCATTCAAGTTTTCGGATGATATCCTTCTTATTGCATGCTATCTTATAAACTGTATGCCTCCCTACTCTTTATGATCAGGTTCTTTTATTTATTTATTTTTTTATCTCTCGGTTTTTTGATAGACATAAATTATGTCTTCGGAGCTACATAAAAGGACGATTAGTGTCCAAAATTGAAAAATTTTTGTTAATTATTTTTTATGGAAGGACGATTAGTTATTTCTCATGTATTTATGATTCGATCCTTAACTATAATAAATTTCATAGAAATTTTCCTATAAATGGGACGAGTAATCGTGGGATGTTGGATTTCTGGATCGCTCATCGTGAGCACTTCCTAATTTATCCTGACGGTCGGTGGAAAAACTTCTATAGAATTGAGTCGGTCGTCCCTGATTCGATATTATCCAACCTGATAAATTGATTTTTTTTTTATAGACATAAATTATCCCCCAGAGCAATCAAGTGCTCCTCTTAACTCTAGATTATAAAAGATGTCACAAGTCTCTCCTAAAATATGATTAATTTGTTTATCTACGTCAATGCCACTTTCTTTAAGCCTCTATTATTCTTAGACTTATCATCTACTTCATATATGCAATTTAAGGTGCTTCGAATTTCTATGCCATTGTATCTCCACCATTATCTTCTCTGGCAAAATTATCAATATTTAAGATGGTAACATTCACGTATTAATCAATAGTCCATCTCGTAAAAACATGATTATCAATATTAAAGCATTGAGGCATCGTGGATTTATAGTAGACGATCATGAAACATCAATGCAGGCCCAACACCATCTCGTGTTGGATCTGACATCTAATTTTGGATTTTCCAATTGCTTTTTGGAAAGGTAGTTACATTTATTTTACCTCATGTTTCTTATGTTATGCCACACTTTGCCCACATTTCTTCATTAGCTTTACATTCTTATTTATGTGATTGTTTCAAAGGCGCTCTCATCCAAAGGGGAGATAAGCTATATTGAAGGAGATAAAAAAAACTTAGATTTTAATGATACACGGTATATGATACCTTTTCTTCCTAGCTAACCAATTTAAGTTGCAGTAAATTGATATTTGTTGTGTTCTTCTTATATTTTGATTTGAAATTATTTTACTTTGCAGGACATAGCCGGAATCAGCAGCCTCACCGTTGTCGACAAGTGTCGTATCCGATGGTAATACTGAAGTAGGTGATAGAATTCTCTCATTCGTCGACTTGTTTTACTGTAAAAACCTACTTTATAACCAAATTAATATGTCTGAAAACATAATTTTATTCTCTACTTTTCATAGATTTTATTGTGATTAGAGTCTGAATTTGCCCTCTCCACGATCCTTGGGATTCATCATCTGCGTTAAGTAGAGCAAGAAAGTAAACCAACAATTATGATTAAAAAGTCTATGTTATTGAAATTTTATAGTACGACACTATGACAGTTCTGCGTTATAGATCTTATTCTTTTGGTTGGATATTAATATGCTAAATTTTTATTGTTATCGGATTATTATTGTTGAAAATTTGTAGTATGTTTGCCGTAAATTAATATTTGATATGTTATAAAATGAACTTATTTTTATTTGGGAAATAGTTTTTTTAATCTATGTTTTTTTTGGATTGTTGTTGAGATTTTATCATACAAGTACTTTTGTAAATTGATATTTGATATGTATTCATTATTGTAGCCCTTATAATGGGTATTATTATTGTTCCAGAAGGGAATGACGCGGATGACGAGTCACCAAAGCGCAGACAGTGACGAGGAGAAAAGCTTCAGATTGTCAGTGTTTTCTTATTATTAACTGCGTGGTTGTCGTGTTTTCTTTTATCTATGATAGTATTGTCAATTTTGTTGGTTGTACCATATTGTGTGTTGAGAGTGATGTATAAAAAATTTTAGATTATCTGTTGAAGGGCTTTTTTACAAAAGCCATCCCTTATAAGTTCTTTTCCTCCTCTCCCTTCGTCCGCAACCCAAGCTGATACCCCTCTCGACTCCGCCCCTCTCACGCGAGCCACATCTCCGTCGATCCTTGTTGCCTCCCGATCCTCTTTTCTTCCCTCCCATCGTCGAGCATCCAACTGTGATCTAGCCATGGGTCGAGTAGGAGCCGAGCCCTACTCTTCATCGACGACACCCGAGACCTCACCTCCCCTTCGATCGCCACCCTTGAACAACACAAATACACCTACCCTTCGAGCATATTGTGTGTTTTGACGGGGTCGAGGCTAGCTGGGAAGCATCACTGGGTGGATGGAGTTAGGGTTTTGGTTGTCGACTCCGCCATGGAAAGGTAAGTCATCTTGTTTTTCTCCCATTTATGTTCCTACCCGTTCACCACAAGTGTGCTTGGCGCATGTTGAGCCCTAATTTGCCTCAAATACAAGCTCTCCTCTGAACTTCTGGCGGATTATATTCTAATTGGCCTCCTAGGACAATTCTGAACTCGTGTCGTGTTGATCCTCTATTTTCTCAGATTTCTGGACTTCTTCCGACCGGCTGTCGAGAGGCTCCACAGCTGGTAGTTAACACTGGAATCCTTACTGTTTCTTTTCCCTCAATTTGGCTGAGTTTTGGTTTGTGATTGAAATCTCTGTTTGGATTGGCTCTGTAGATAAATTTAGAGATAGCTCTATATAGGTTGTTGTGTTTCTACCGTGAGTTTTGATTTTTTTTTTTTTGTTGGAGTTATACAGGTGGTTTGGTGATGGAGTAATCGAATGGTTGCTTTGGTTTTTCCTAGAATTTGTGATTTGAATTAGAGCTCTTATGTGATTCACTATGGGTGGATTTAGAGTTGGCAGCACCTTGAATGTGTTTGTCGTGAGCTCCATTTAGAGATGAAGCATATTTTTGGTAGCTTGGAAGTGCTATGTTTCCTTTAGGTAGGAACCCAATGACGTGAGCCAAAGAGGAAGGTGGATGTATTAGGTTGTTAATGACTTTAATTGGGGTTCTTGTACCGTGAATGGTCTTTTAGTTAGTTAGGTTATAGAATGGTTAACCTAACTTAGGTTGCCTAGATGTAACATTGAACTATTTCATAATTGATGTTGTAATTAACCCTAGGCTATGTAATTCAAGCTTTGGGTTATATGAGATTAATATTCATGTTGTATCCTTAGGGTTAATTAGAGGTAAAATCTAATAACCTAAACTTAATAATTCAAGTTCTGAAATCTAACATGAATCTAATCGGGGTAACTTAGATAATTAAGGGTTATTCATTTAATTGGTATTAATTAAATGAAATAGGATGATCCTAATTAATTAAGCTAGCTCGTTTAGCTATAAATTTTATGTTATTGTAGCTAAACATTATACCTTTGACACAAGGCATTGATTAGGTTTATTGTTGCTGTAGGGATTCCTGGTCGCGCATGGGAAATCTCTCAATGTCCCTGAATTAAAATTTTTCAATCCGAATGAAAAACTATTTCCCACATGACCGACTCATCTGTTAATGTAGTTTGGCCCGGTTGTTGTTTCGGTGTTGACAACAATTTAAGTTTGGTTGAATGAATTCGGGTTAAGTCCAGGTGGATTGGGAGATCGCACGCTGGCATGGGAAAAGACCTAGTGGGACTAGGCACACCTAGTGGGACTAGGTGAAGTGGAAAAAACCTAGTGGGACTAGGCACACCTAATGGGACTAGGTGAAACCCTGGCTTGGGAAGCCAGGTCCTAGCTTGGGAAGCTAGGTTGGATGAAACCCTGGCTTGGGAAGCCAGGTCCTAGCTTGGGAAGCTAGGATGACTGAAATCCTGGTGAGTGAAGCCAGGTCCTAGCTTGGGAAGCTAGGTTGAACGAAGTCCCGGTGAGTGATGCTGGGCATGGAGTCTTGGTCCGGGGGACTGAGCACGAGTTAGAGAAGGCTAGGGAGCCCGTTCTCTTGACTTAGGGTTGGATCGGAAGCTTCTGGATCGGTCTGGTGACCGATCAGGGAGATTTCCGCTGCATACTTGCTCTAATTTTTCCGAAAAGCGTTTAACGATATTCACCCCTCCTCTATCGTTTCTCTCGATCCAACATCGGTCTGGTGACCGATCCAGAGAGGGCTTATTGGTCTGGTGACCGATCAGGGAGAGAACGGAGAAACTCTTGATTGGCTTCTGTTTGGCTCCTGATCGGTCTGGTGACCGATCAGGGAGACCTCCTGATCAATCTGGTGAACGATCCGAGGGACTTTAAAAATCGCGAGCTCCTCACTATGACTGATCAGGATGGAACCTGATTGGTCAGAGAGTGGCCTGATCGGTTACCAGACTGATCAGGGCACACCCTGATTGGTCTGGTGACCGATCAGGGGTGTGGCAGAAAGAAGCTGGAGGAAACCCAGCTAGTGCTGGATCGGTCTGGTGACCGATCACACTACCAGAAATGTGATGCTCAGCGGCGATTTTTTAGCGGTGGTTTGCTAAACCGCCACTATATTATGTGTTTTCCGACGGTTTACAATAACCGTCGCAAATTAAATTATTTAGCGGCGGTTAATTTTTGAATTGCGGCGGTTTAATGATTCGCGGCGGTTTCAAGATCAATATCTTCCTTATCACTTAAATCAGATGGCTCAGATCAAAAGTGAACCGATCCAATGGCTAAATCTTCATCCCAATTCAACGGCTCAGATCTTAATCAAAAGAAAACCCTTACTTCTATCTCCTCTCCTCTCCTAATCTTTTTTTTTCTCATTTAATCCACCGCCTCTTCTAATTCATCGCGAACCAAAGGAATGCCGAACCCTAGCTGCGCGCCTTCCCTCCCTCTCTCAAGCACTCCCTCGGCGACGACGAGGAGCTCTCTCTGGTTCTCTCTCGGTTTCTCTCAGTTCTCTCGCGCCTTCCCTCCCTCTCTCAAGCACTCCCTCGGCGACGGCGAGAAGCTCTCTCTAGTTCTCTCTCGGTTTCTCCCTGTTCTCTCACGAATTTGGTTTTCCGGCCCTCTCTCGTCAGTCGCCACACCCTCCCTGCTCGACGCGACGAAAAGCTCCTTCTTCCCACTCTTCCTAGCTCTTTTTGATATTATCTATCATATTTGATGTTTCATGTTCATATCTTCCACTTGTCCTTGTGTATATGTTTTACTCTTTTTTTGGTTGGTAAAGATTGCTTCCCTCATAGTTATGGTTTCTATACAGGGTTCTCCAGACCTTAAAGCTGCTAGAGAAGTTGCAGATTATCTTGGTACATTCCATCATGAATTTCATTTCACTGTACAGGTAAAATTTTGTCAATTTTCCTTTGTGAACAAGATTGTATGTTTACTTTTCATATTGATCTGTTCATATGTGAAGCTGACAATGATAAAAATCATTCTGTTCTATCAGGAGGGTATTGATGCGCTTGATGAAGTCATTTATCACATAGAAACATATGATGTTACTACAATCAGGGCAAGCACTCCAATGTTTCTAATGTCTCGGAAAATTAAATCCTTAGGAGTGAAGATGGTTCTTTCTGGCGAAGGTTCTGATGAAATATTTGGTGGGTACCTTTATTTCCATAAAGCACCAAACAAGGAGGAGTTCCATTTGGAAACATGTCGGAAGGTATTTGGAGTATCCATTTTCTCTTTAGTTTTGCTTTATCAACATAACGATAATCAACGATATCTTTACCTGAATCATTGTACTTCTTACACTTTTTTTCTCCATTTAGGACAATTGAGTCTCGATTCATATGTTCTTCTTTTAGTTTATGCAGGCGAGGTAACCTTCTCCTCTCTGTATAGATTACTTACATTTGCTATTTCTTTGCCATATGATCCTCTGTTTATTAATCCAATATCCTCTTTCTTTTGACTCAAAACCTTCCCCCCAAGCTGATGGCCAATGCTATCAGATGTGAGTCAAAGAAAATCATGCATAGGATTTTCCTCTTTTCTTCCTGTTTGTGCCTTTCTCCTTTTCTAAGCTACATGATGATGTTTAATCCAATCTCAACCAGCATGACATCTACATTTTGTTGTATAGAGTAGGTTTAAGTTTGTGTAGCCTGTTATTATTTCTCAAACAGCTATTTTTTGATGAAATTTATTTCATTTTATGAATTTGATTATTATAGTTTGCCCTGTACTCTTCTTTTGCTCACAATGGTAATATACTTGTCATTATTTAGATTAAAGCTCTTCATTTATATGATTGCCTTCGAGCCAACAAAGCAACATCAGCTTGGGGTGTGGAAGCTCGTGTTCCCTTTCTGGACAAGCAATTTATTAACATTGCAATGGACATCGATCCTGAATGGAAAATGGTAGGTAAACAGACCAATTTTGTATTTCTTTAATGCATGAACGTGAACAAATTCTTGTGGTGATAAAAGTCTTTTATTAGCTATAATTTATAATATAAAAGGTGTTTTGTAGTTTGTTTTTCCTTAAAATAAATATCATCGCCTTTCTAAATTCTTATATTACCCAAATAAATGTTGTGTCCGTGCACATTTTTAGAATGTGAAGTTAAATTTGTGTTGCCAAGTATTGACACTAATCTGCAATTTGAATTGACAGTTTTCATTGTTAAAACTCTACTCTTTGAATTGACAGTTTTCATTGTTAAAACTCTACTCTATTATTTTCTTGTTAGCAATATTTTATTATTTTGCTAGAAACATTTTTATCATTCTACTAAAATAAATTCACTTTTGTCTATTGTTAGGTTCTTCATATGGATAGGAATGATTACTATGGAGGAGAATCAAGCTCACTCAATCTCATCCAAGTAAGAATTTGGAGTTGTTAAAAATAGGCTTTAGTTGAAACAACACTTAGAGATGCTTAAATATGGTGGAAATGTTGTTTCTCAGCACTCATGTTATGGTATTATGCTTATTGGAAAGTATTAGTGAATAAGAAGTTACATGCCTCTCATTCCCTACAAAGAACCATACAAATTTTTTCAGTCTTCCAGTTTGTTTCCATACAACTGATCAGTTTCCATACCTCTCCCACGAACTAGTTTTTATGCATTATCATTTCCTTGCTGATTAATTTTGAAGAGATATAACTTGGTTTTCATTATTCATTCAGGTCAAATTTTTACTGATGTGGTTGGAAGCCAATACTATGCTACTCCTCAAGTACTTTGCAAGCATTACAGACTAGAAGCTGAAGTTTGAACTGCTGCTGCTATGTTATATATTTTTGTTGAGTGGTGTACCCCCATTTTGGTTTAGATTTCACTTCAAACATTTTTTGTTGTTAGTACTTTGTTTTTTGAGCATTTACTTTTATAGACATTCATTTGAATGTATTTAACTACTAGCTATGAAAATTTTCCTTTAAGATTACACAAGTGTTTAACTTGTTTGTCCTACAAATAAAATATTGAAAAGAAAAATCAAATAAATATTTTCGGTTGAATTTGACATTTGCGGCGGTTTCAAAATCGCCAGTAATTATTTACGGTGTTGTTGCAGCAGTTTCAAAACAGCCGGTAATTTGATTTGTGGCGGTTTCAAAACCGCCGGTAAATCATTTACCGGCGGCTTTGAACCTTTTTTAGTGGTTTTTTATAGCGGTTCAAACCGCCACTAAATCAGGTAATTTGGAAACAACCATTAATTTTGCGGTGGTTTTAATATTGCAAAAACTGCCGCAAAAAATTCATCAACCTAAATCGAATGATAGTTTAATCGGCGGTTAAAACTGCCGCTATGGAACCGCCGCAAAATAACCGCCAATAGAACCGCCGGAAAACGTATTATGGCGGCGGTTATTCCAGCGGTTCAGTCAAACCGCCGCTAAATTGTTTAAGGACGCCGTTATCGGCGGCGGTTTTGTAAACCGTCGGTAAAAGATTTACCGGCGTTTCCAAACCGCCGTAAATCCCAACTAAAACCGCCGCAAAGTGTAGGATCGATGTAGGGTGCTAGAGGGGGGGTGAATAGCACTTTTTGGATCTTTGATCTCTAAAAGTTGTTAGCGCAGCGGAAATAATATGTAAAATGAATAACAATGCTAACAATACCAGATTTAGTTGGTATCCACCCCGGTCGGGTGACTAATCCAACAATCCTTCGGCGGATCAAACCCCGGATAACCTCCGGCTATCACGTGTCGCTCCTTGTGGGTGGAGAAACCTCACCACAACACCAACCAAAGCTCTGGACACGAAGACTACTAACTTGCCCTTAACCAAGACAAGTTTCGTCAGAAAAGATAGGAGAAAACGAGCCCCTTTAAATAGGGCTCGAATCTGAAACAGCCGCTACCAGTCGACTGCCCAAATGGCAGTCAACTGGTCCCACTCAGATTCGACCGTTACACTCCAACGTTCGAAATCTCCCAGCCTGTTTCAGCCCATATCAGTCGACTGCCCCATGGCAGTCGACTGCCCCATGCCTAAGCCTAGGGTTTCATTCCCGAGTACACATCTCTCCACACTCAAACCCTCCCGGCTTATCCCCTGAGTATACACACACATACTCAGATCCTTACAACTCAGTTGACTCTTCACCAGCAGTCTTGACTGTTGCCTTCATGCCTTCTTCAACTTTGGCCCTCGTCCCTCGGATGCGCACGCAAGCCTCCAGCTTGCCTCCATGCCACCCTTCACGTACGCCTCGAAGTCCGCGTCCCTCGGCTCATCATCTCCGCTATCCATGGTCCCTCGGATGCGCACGTAAGCCTCCAACTTACATCCATGCCATCCTTCACCTGAAGACGTCACCTAAGTCCATGCGTACCTGTTCACCTGCACACTCATGTACTCATGTGAGAACAGCACAAATCCTAACTTAACCATTTTGCCCACACATCAAAATATCATGATCCTTCAGATCATCTCAGGGCCGATTGCCCCAACACAAAGTACCTTTTTTTTGGTAGTGTCACTAGAAGTCGCGATCTCAGATTTCTCACCATGGACCGATCAGGATGGAGCCTGATTGGTCTGGTCTCACCCTGATTGATCTGGTGACCGATCAGGGTCCTCTCTGATCGGTCTGGGGACCGATCAGAAGCTTAACTTTAATTCAAAATGCGCTGTCAGAGCTCTGATCACGTCTGTTTTCTCTGCATTTCCTTGATACACTGCTGATATTGTTTGATACCCATTTGCTAAGCCTCTGATCAGTGTGCAGGTTAGACAGGAAGGATTCAACCACTCAAGGAGAGTCAACTGGTGTCTTTTGCTGCATCAGGTTTGGTAGTTTTCCATCGCAGGTTACAACGGGCGCTGCTGGCAATGGCTGGAAGCTGACCTGGGGCTGACTGGGGCTCGGCTGAGGAGAGCTCAGGGAGTCCAGGAGAGGTCAGGGTAGCTGGCCAGTTGTAGATGATCAGCTGGGAGCTGCAGAGGAGCGTCAGTGACCTGGCGTTGGGCAACTGGGTTAAGTGTTGGCTGGCGATGAAGAGAAAGGGAGTTCTCGGTTGAAGCAACACTTGATCATCCTTGAGCATTCATTCAACATCTTGAAGCTTCTGAAAAACTTGAGCATCCTTTGAAGCTTCTGCAACTTGAGCACTTTGAAGCAGAGGAGAACTTGGCGAGTCCATCAGCAAGCAGACACGAAGAGCTGGGAGCTCTTGAGTGAGAGTTGTGCTGGGTGAGCTTGGTGAAGGGTTTCCGTTTGTGTTCATTGTGCTCTGTAAGTGTGGTTATTATCTCTGTGATTTTCATTCCATATACTCTGTTGAGACATTGTGTGGAGAGGTTTCACCACCGAGAAGGAGGATTTGATATCCGAATTTTCCAGGGCTTGATCTACCGACGATCAAGGGATCGCCCACCTTACGGGCACGCCAAGAAGTAGGGGCAAGTTATCCTCGAATCTTGTATATCCTCGTGTTAGGGTTTTGGTGTTCTTTGATTTCTGCATTTCTGCTTCCTACTTGCTTGTTTCTGCTGCTACTAACCTGATTGCAGAAATCATCAAAAGAGAAAGCAATTTTAGTGTCTGGCTATATTCACCCCCCCTCTCTAGCCATCCAAGCTCCAACAAGTGGTATCAGAGCTTAGGGCTCTGTTCAAGCGGCTTAACATCCGAGAGCTTACAACAATGATGGCTTTAAGAGAAGAGTTTAGCACTAGCCGACCTCCATTCTTCGATGGCACTGATTTCCAATATTGGAGATCGAAGATGGAGTATTATTTGAATACCAACATGAGCATGTGGTTCTCAGTGAAGGAGGGTTTCTCTCCTCCAAAGGATATTGAGGGAAAAGTGCTAGACTTCTTCATGTGGTCGGCTAAGCAAATCAAAAGGGGGGAAGCCAATGCCAAAGCTGTTGTCACCTTGCAATGTGGGATGAATAAAGAGCAGCTAATCAAGGTTGGCCCCTTCACCTCTGCCAAAGACCTATGGAATAAACTCATTGAGCTCCATGAAGGAACTCATGAAACCCGAAGTGCCAAGAAGGACCTCCTTCTCAGTCGACTTCAAAACCTTTCCATGGAAGAGAATGAAAAGGTAAGTGGACTCCATGGAAGATTCAAGGATATCTTGAATGGTCTACACTCCATTAATGAAAAGGTAGAAAATCGAGATCTTGTGAGGTATGTCCTTAAATCATTTTCTAGGAATGCCTTGTGGTCATCCATGGTGGATGCTTACAAGGTTTCCAAAGACTTATCATTTGTTAAGTTAGAAGATCTATTTTGCGAAATGAAACTACATGAGATCTCTAACCAAAGCCCAAAGGAGAAAGGGTTGACTTTAGTGGCAGGTGACAACAAGAAGAAGAACAAGGACAAGAAGAAGGAAAAAGAGGAGGAGAAGACCCACTGTCACGTGACATTCATGGCACTAAAGGACTCGAGAGAAGAAAGTGATAACGAATCAAGGAGCTCCTCAACCGCACCTTCATCATCTTTGGATGATGAAGAGGTAATCTCCCCCGAGTTGGATAAGTGCTATAGAACCATCGCATGCTTAACTAGTCTACTCAAAAAATCTAAGAATAATGTTAAATCATTAAGATTAGAAGTAGAGGAATTAAGAACCTCTAAGGATGAGGCAATTGATGATTTGCATGTTAAAAATCTTGAGGATGAAAATAAGAATTTGAAGAGCGAAATTGAAAATCTCAAGAATATTCTTGAGAAGTTTTCAATAAGCTCCAAAACCCTAGATATGATCTTAAACTCACAAAAGGCGGCTTACAATAAGGTTGGCTTGGGTTACCAACCTAAAGAACCTAATGTCATATCATTAATGTCAAGTGTTGGAAACGGGATGGCTAGAGAGGGGGGGGGGGTGAATATAGCCAATCACTTTTTCTTGGCACTTAGTAAGTTTTCTGCACTCAACTTATCAGTAGCACAGCGGAAGAAGTAAAGGAAAATGAAGCAGTACAGTAAACGAAAACAGAAATGAAAGCAAACAAAGACAACTACCAAGATCGCTAACAAGAGGGTTTATAAGGTTCGGGGATAACTTGCCCCTACTCCTTGGCGTGCCCTTAAGGTGGGCGATCCCTTGATCGTCGGCAGATCAAGCCCCGATTTTCACCGAATATAACGCAACCTCCTTCTCGGTGGAGAAACCTCTCCACAGCGTTTCAATCACAGATAAAGTTTAAGCACAAAGAAATAACAAGAAGGATCTTACTTAATCACTTAGCAAGGACAAGAACATAGCAAGCTTCCCTGAGCTCCACCCAGTGGAGATCTCACGCAAGAACCCCTCTTCGTGTCTTCCCACTGTCGGACTTCAAGCTCCTTGTTCTCTCCTTCAAGCACTCAAGTAATGGATGATTGCTTCTCGATCGCTTGCTCAAATTGATGAAAACTTCAAGAACACAGCAAGCCAGTTGTGGAGAACACAAGGCGCGGCAAGAACACAAGTTTTCGAACTCTACTTCCACGAAGCCAACTTCCGCCCTTTTGATTCTCCACACAGCACCAGGTGACAACATCCTCCGTAGCCTCTAGCTACCACACTGCCAACGCCAGCTACCACTGAGCCCTCTCTGGTCTTCCTGAGATCCCCTCAGCCAAGCTCCAGTCTCGGCTCCAGTCTGCAGCTCGGCCGTTGCAACCTGAAATGGAGAATCGGACAAACTTGCTCCAAGGAAAGCCTCCATTGACCTCTCCTTAAGTGTTTGAATCCTCCCCTGTCACCTGCAGTTTAATCAGACTGTTAGAGCAGCAAATCACACAGTAAATCAAATATCAGAAGAAAACAGTAGCGAATCGAATACGATCAGACGCTCTGACCGCGTCTGACAGTGCAATTTGAATTAAAATGATCAGTCACCGGACCGATCCAGGCTTGTGGGTCGGTCACCAGACCGATCCACTGCTTCGCTGGGATTCCCAGCTCTCACGGCTATACACGCCTGATTGGTCACCCGACCGATCAGAGTGAAGCCTGATCGGTCACCAGACCGATCAGAGTGAAGCCTGATCGGTCACTCAGACCGATCAGGACAGATGAACAGTGATTTTTTAATCAGATCCTAAGTCCCTGATCGGTCACCGGACCGTTCAGGACTTGATCAACAAGGGAACTCACTCACTTCCCGCTCCCTGATCGGTCACCAGACCGATCAGGAGCAAGGCAGTGAGGAAGCAGCCTGCTCCCTGATCGGTCACCGGACCGATCAGGAGCCACACAGTAGGTTCCCAACCTCACTGTGCGCTCCCTGATCGGTCACCAGTCCGATCAGACATCACTGGATCGGTCACCAGACCGATCCACGAAGGAGCAGTGTGCCAATGTCCCTGATCGGTCAACAGACCGATCCAGGGACTCAAGCCTAGCCCTCCAAGCTAGGGTTTCATTCACCTTAGCCCTCCAAGCTAAGGATTTTTCCATCTAACTCTCCAAGTTAGGAATTTGCACCTAACCCTCCAAGTTAGGATTTTTCACCTAGCCCTCCAAGCTAGGACTTTTCACCTAGCCCTCCAAGCTAGGACTTTTCACCCAACCCTTCCGAGTTAGAACATCATCCAACCTAGCCCTCCAAGCTAGGCACCTGACCCTCCAAGCCAGGACTTTTTCACCTAATCCTCCAAGATGGGAATTTGCACCTAACCCTCCAAGTTAGGACTTTTCACCTAGCCCTCCAAGCTAGGACTTTTCACCCACCTCTTTCGAATTAGGACTTTTCATACACCTAGCCCTCCAAGCTAGGATTTTCAACACCTAACCCTCCAGATTAGGATTTTCCAACACCTAGCCCTTCAGACTATGATTTTTCATACCATGCCTGATCCCCGACCAGGACTTAATCATAATCATCATAATCATAATCAACCTAAACTAAAATCGATGTCAACACCAAAACAACAATCAGGGCCAGACTGCATCAACAATCTCCCCCTTTTTGTTGTTTGACATTCCGATTTTAAGTTTAGGGATTCTCAATCAATTGCTCAACTTTAGAATCATAGGGGAATCCAGATCCTCCCCCTACAACATGATCATCCTAAACTTAACCAATCCACACTCTCCCCCTTTGTCGAACACCGAAAAGGGGCTAGAGGGGTTGTTAAGTTTTAAACAAACTCCCCCTCAACCCTAGGGGTATCCCAAATCAACAAAGATGTGATAGGTTGTTGGATAACCATACGAACACATGTGAAAAAGATAGAGCAAGATATAGTAATCACATGCATCATACGAACATGAAGTAACAACTCACAAAGCATGCCATAACATTCATATGTATCAAGTAAACATGATATTATAAGCATGAACATGGCAAAGTGGCAAACATGTAGATAAAACTCATTTAAACAACATAGCATCAACAATAAGCATACTCAGATCAGACAAGTCAAAGCATAAAATATCTAGACAAGTAGCAAGATATGTGTGGCACAAGGCCACAATAAGCAAGTCAAGGGGCATACAGCCTAAGAGTCATACAAGGCAAGAGATCAGCAATCGTCAGCGGCATCATCGTCGGAATCATCGAAATATATGATATTCCCGGGTGAAGGGCCACTGGGAGACGCACCATCAGGAAATGTATGATGATACCACTCTTCATACCATCTGTCCTGAAATGAGTGCATCTCAGAGACATCAGAGGCTAAAGCATCGAGACGGCGATCGAAAGACTGAAACTCTGAGCGGACCTCCTGTCGCCAGAGCTCGGAGATATGCAACTCGTGCTCGATCATCCGCTCTATCTCCGCAACCTGCCAGTGTAAATCCGAGGCCCACTCATCGTAGTCGGCAGTAGCAGCTGGCGGCTCCTGGTCATGAGCTGCTCTCTGTAGCTCTCCCTCACGTCTGCAATCCTTCCACCTTAGCCCCTGGGGCCCGAGAACAATACCGGACTGAGCAAGCATGCGGCGGTCCAGACGGCAGTCTTGGCGAACCATGGGCACAATGCGGCCCTGTGAAACGTCGATGCCAACCGACTCCAGCCAGGCAGTGATGATATGGCCGAATGACATATAGACTGACTGGGAGGACTGCATACTGTGGACGATGATAGAGAAATAGACCGAAGCCACTGGGTCAAAGTCTAACTGCTGATGCATCCCATAGAGCATCAAGCAGTGGAACGGTTGAATCTCATCAAGGTGTTTCGAAGTAGTTGGAAGGAGACAATTGGTGATGATTTTAAACAACACATAGTCAACAGGGGAAAGACGAAGAGCAGGAAAGGTGGGAAAGTCAAGGGTACGCTCACCAGAACCCCCTGGCCTGGGATGGCCGAGAAAATACTCGTAGATGCAATCAGGAGTCACTCCATCGAAGGGAACCGGAAGGGGAGTAGGAGGATAAGGGTAGAGAAAGAAATCATTTTCTGACCGGCGACAGCCGAGAAAATCAGTGAAAATAGACCAATTAAAATCAAGATCAATACCAGCAACACGGGTCCTCCACCCCGTGCCCTCTCCACTCACCATGTTGTTATAGAATTCAGAGACCAAGTCAAGATTGATCGGCCTCTCAAGGTAAAGGATGGATTGAAGATTATAATGTGTGATAATTTGTCGGATCGTCGGGCAATGCTCATAGATGAAGGAATGATCTATAGTTCGACATGGCATTAATTTTAAATTGTGCCACTCATAATTTAACGCAAGAGTGACATTTGAAAATCGAGTATATAGAGGTGGTGGAGGCCTTGGAGAAGGTGTAGATATTGAAGGGCCTGTGCCCTTAGAGCTGCCCTCCATAGGTGCCTTACCCTTAGAAGATTTTCTATAGATTTGAATTGATCATACAATCATGATTTAACTAGGGAAGTGATCACACATGGTTTGAATCGATTGAGAAAGATGGACATAGGTTGAATCACACATACAAGAGTTGATCATCAAAGGGTAATCATATGAACCAGATTAATCATGAAAGATAAGACCCAATCATAAGATAGACATTAAATCAAGATCAAAAGTAGAACAATAGTGAGATGAAAGATCGATTTGATCATTTGGTGAGAAAGTAAGGTCACGGCAAATACACGAGGGTCACGGCACCACACCAAGAACAACACCAAACCATGGTTAGCTTCAAAGCATAGTTTTATGAACTGATTTGCAAGAAAATCGAAGCCAAAAACTCAATTTGGTGCCATTAGTAGAGTTCTTGAGTCGCAAAGGGAAAAAGCTTGCGCAGAAGAAGCCTCGGCGCAAGACAGAAACGCAGAAGATTGGAGCAAACCGTGAACTTGCAGAGAACAGGGGACTCCCGTAGAGACCTTCGCACCAACTCGCACGCACGGAAAGGAGGGAGAAGAAGGCACTGGAGAGCTCTCGAACGAAGCAAAGGTGGCGCGAGTGGGAGGTTTCGGTGCTAGGGTTCGAAAGTGAAGGGTTTTGGGAGGAGTTAATCGGTTGGTGGATCGGTCCACCAACCAGATTTTAATGCACCTGAACGGATCACCGTTCGATCTGATCGAGCCCAGACCGATCAGGCACTGGCCTGATCGGACTGGCCTGGTCCTGATCGGTCTAGTGACCGATCAGGCAGGATCTTGATCGATCGGCTGACCGATCAGGAAGGGGACAGTAGGGTCGGATGATTTTCGAAGAACCCTCCTGATCGGTCTGGGGACCGATCCAGGCCAGCACAGAATGATTGGAAGAAATCGTGCAAATCCCTTCGATCGGGCCGTGGACCGATCGTCACTGAATGAAGCCAGACCGGTCCGGGGTCCGATCTGTTGGTGCAGAAAGCACCAAAGTCAAACCTGTGTTTTGATAATGGCAACAGGGTTCAAGAGTTAAGTCTTACTTGTTATTTAACATATCACTTGAGTGTGCAGAGTAAAAAGCCCTAGCGAAGGACTGCTAGGCACTGGCGAAGGAATGCCAGAGTGAAAAGCCCTAGCGAAGGACTGCTAGGCACTGGCGAAGGAATGCCAGAGTAAAAAGCCCTAGCGAAGGACTGCTAGGCACTGGCGAAGGAATGCCAGAGTGAAAAGCCCTAGCGAAGGACTGCTAGGCACTGGCGAAGGAATGCCAGAGTGAAAAGCCCTAGCGAAGAAATGCTAGGCACCGGGCGAAGGACAGCTCGGCATCCAAGACCTGGCAAAGGACCGTCAGGCAAAAGTCCAACCAGAGGAACGGTTGGCATCAGGTACACTCTCCCGAGAGGAGTAGGTGAGGACGCGTTCCCCGTCGAGGGAACAGTAGGCGTCGGTTCGACCTAGGGTTCCATTTTGGAGACCCAAAGTCAGAACCAAGACAGCCAAGGCTGTATAAACTAATATTTTATTGTTTTATTGTGTTTTGGACTAACCCTGAATGCAGGACCGAAGGAACGAGTGTCTGCAGCTCAGAGAGCCTCAAAGGAATGAGGCAATAGCTGACCAGGGCGCCCGGAGTGTCCCGGGCGCCCCCATGGTGAACACAAAACACAAGAAAACAAAGGGAGCTTCGACAGTTCAACTCCCAGGCGCCCCCATGCTCCGGGCGCCCCCGCTGCTCCCGGGCGCCCCCAGCGCTCCGGGCGCCCCCAACAGCAAAGTACCGAAGCAGCTCCCCTCGAAGCCAAGAAGATAGAAGTTTGACCCGGTCAATCCGGGCGCCCCGAGCGCTCCGGGCGCCCCGGTCAAAACTGATCCCGAAGGTAAAGGGATCAGACACTAAACGAACAACTTGCAGATCAAATGCCACGTGGGGGGGGGGGGCGCCCCCGACGTCCCGGGCGCCCCCAGGCCCTATATAAAGGGCCCTCGACCCCAAGCTTCGAAAATCACTTCGAACCAACGCTTCTACGCTCTTCTGCTCTCGCGCCTCGCTCTGGAAACCTCCCAACTCGAGCCGACGACGTCCCGTTGCTCCGAAAAAGACCATCTCCATCGGACGTCGGTAAAAGAAGAGCTTCTTTTAATTGTTAAGTTTACCGTGCCATATTTTGTAAATCAATTTGTAAACTATTATTGCGCTTCATATAGAATTGCCCAAAGTAAACGGTCAACGACCGTGGGCCTTGGAGTAGGAGTCGACCTAGGCTCCGAACCAAGTAAAAATTACTGTGTTCACGTGTTTGCCTTTATCTTCCGCTGTGCAATCGCTTGTTACATAAATCTGAACGATTTCCGATATTCACCCCCCCTCTATCGGTTTTCTCGATCCAACAAGTGGTATCAGAGCGGGGAAGTTCAAACTTGGTGCAACCACCAGTTTGAAAATTTTTTTTTTTCTCGGATTTTTATTTTCTTTTTATCGTTCGAATTTTCTTTAAATATTTCGTTCGAATTTTCTTTTTCCCGTTAATCGAGGTTGGTGCAACACCCCTCGCTATTTCATTTTATTCATCCCGCACTACTAATCCAAGACCTAGTCTTGGGAAATTTTTTTTTTCGTTAGTTTTTTTTCCAGATTAAATGGCCATGCAAGAAGGATTTAGCACCGCCAGACCTCCACTCTTCAGTGGAGAAGACTTTTCCTACTGGAAAAGTCGAATGGAGGTCCAACTGAAAACTAAGGTGGACATGTGGATCATCATCCAGTCCGGACTAGAGATCCCCAAAAACGCCGAAGGAGTACCGCAGACCTACTCAGAATGGGACAACGCCCTAAAGTGCAAAATTGAAGCCGATGCAAAGGTAACCCAGACTCTCCAATGCGGATTGACGAAAGAGGAGCTGAACTGGGTAGGCCCCTTCAACAGTGCTAAGGAGTTGTGGGCAAATTGATCGAGCTACACGAAGGAACATCAGACACCATGATCAGTAAGAGAGACCTGCTCCTAAACAAACTCTACACCATCAAGATGGTCGACAACGAGACAGCAGCCCAACTCCACGCACGAATCCAAGAATTGATGAACGGTCTTCACACAATAGGTCACAAGGTCGAAAACCGTGACCTAATAAGGTATGCTCTAAATGCTTTCCCTAGAAATACCTTGTGGGCATCTATGGTAGATGCATACAAGGTTTCAAGGGATCTCTCTAAAATTAAATTAGATGAATTGTTTTCTGAGTTAGAACTTCATGAACAAACTAACTGCAATATGGCCGAGAAAGGAATTGCCTTTGTTGCAGGAAAAATTGGAAGATCGACAAAGAAGAAACCTCAACCTGAACCCGAGTCCAACTCAGACTCAGACGCAGAAGACGAAGAAGGAGATCAATCTGAGCTGGTCCGACTGGCCCGAAGCTACTATAAAAAATTGAAAAACCAAGTCAACACACGGAGGACAAGCCGAAGAAAGGACGAACCATCTGAACCCACGAATAACAAAAACAAGCCCAACGTAACCTGCTACGAGTGCAAGAAGAAGGGCCACTACAAGACGGAGTGCCCAAACCTAAAGGAGAACAAAAAGACAAGAAAAAAGAAAGCACTCCAAGCAACCTGGGACGAATCTTCATTAGAAGAAGAAGAAGAAGAACCCCAGTCAAACCTACTAGCGCTGACCGCTTCAGAAGAAGTCGAGACCGAGTCAGAGTCAGAAAAGGACGACGGCAGACTAACCTTTTCAGAAGACGGTGAAATCAAGGTAAGCGGTTTCAATAAAAGTCAATTGAACGAACTTATTTCCTATCTTTCTCGAGATTTGGCGAAAGCCAAACTCTGAGTCGAATCTCTCCGACAGGAAGTAAAATTCCTGAAAGAGGGAGCTGACTCTAAATCCTTAGCCGAGAAAGTTCAAGAAGGAACTCCTACTCAAGTTGAAAAACTTGAGAAAGAGAACTCCTCCCTGAAAACTCAGGTTAAGGATCTTAGAGCGGCCTTAGAACGATTCACTTCTGGTTCCAAGAGTCTTGATATGATTCTTGGAAAACAGAAGTCCGTTCTAAATCGATCCGGACTTGGCTATAGAACCAAATCCCGACAAAGATCTTACTTTGCTGTACTGAATCAGTCCAGAAGTAAAGTTCAGGCATGGGTACCTAAACTATGCCTGAACAAACCAATTGGATCAAATCAGTATTGGATCCCCAAGGACAAGATTCACATCTTGCCTAATTATTATCGTGGCTATAGTCCAGGGGGAGCCAAATTAAAAACTATTTTTATTGTTAAATAGAATTTAATTCTTTCAATTTGCCTGATTGATTGTTTATTTAAACTTATGCAATTTACCATGCTTAGACTTAGGTTAGTATAAGGACAGAACAAACTTAACTGAAACTTGAAAACATAGTATTGGGTGGAGGTGAGATGATAGTACGTTAGGGAAACCAATTCTAATAAGATCAAGTTCACTTGGTCTCTTTAGACTGGTGAAACTAGCCGAAGCTACCGATCCAAAATCCAAACTAGTTAGACCAGAACTTTTTCAAAGATTAATTTTGAAAATGAAACTTCATTAAACGGCTTTGTCAAGGAAAGGGTTGATGATCCAATAAGGCTACGGCCAAAGAAGGCCTAGTGCCTCGCCAAGACCTGGAAGCCAATTTTTGAATTTCAAATTCAAATTACTTTTTGTAAAATTCAAATCTAACACAATTTTCATTAAGTATAGATTCAAACATCTCCTTTCAAAATAAATTGAAATGTTTTCAAAAACTAATTAAGAGTTTCAAAATAAATCATGGTTTTCAAAAATTCTTTTATCAAAACCTGTCTCACAAAACCTATAAGGCTAACGTGATTGAGAACCCTAGATATTGGGTGAGACAGACTAGTCAGTGAAAATCAATTTAAGCTATTCCTAACTCTAATTGGATCCAAATCAATAAAACTCTTTATGTGTAGGAACATAAAGATTTGGACCAATGGATGTTGGATAGCGGTTGCTCCAGACACATGACTGGAGATAAATTGAAGTTCACCAAACTCAAGCTCAAGAACCTAGGCTCAGTAGCATTTGGCAACAATGCTACACTCAAGGTAATTGGGTCAGGTAATATTGAGCTTAAATCTAACTTTATTATTAAGAAAGTCCTTTTGGTTGAAAACTTCAATTTTAACCTGCTTAGCATAAGTCAGTTATGTGATTCTGGTTATATAGTCACTTTCAACAATTCTAACTGCCTGATTAGAAATGTACAAGACTCAGAAACCATGCTTAAGGGCACTAGGAAAAATAATGTATACACTATAAACCTTCCTCTAGTACCCAAATGTATGTTAACTCAGTTAGAACAATCGAACCTCTGGCTAGGAGATTAGGTCATACCAATTTGAGAACTATCTCAAAAGTCACCCAGCTTGGCCTAATCAAAGGTATCCCCAAAATTAAAAACAATGAAAACCTAATATGTGAATCATGTAATCAAGGTAAACAAACCAAATCTAATCACAAAACAATTCAATCTGACCTAACTCAAACCACACTTGAGCACCTGCACCTTGACCTATTTGATTCACATGGAGCCAAGTCACTAAGCGGGAACCGATACTGCTTAGTAATAGTTGATGATTATTCTAGGTTTACCTGGGTTAGGTTTCTAAAAACCAAAGATGAAACCTTAAAACTATTTAATGATTTCTGTAAATTGATTGAAAATCAAAACGATACTAAAATTAAAAGACTTAGGAGTGACCACGGGGGAGAATTTGAAAATCAACGGTTCGAGGAATTCTATAAGGTCAATGGGTATTTACATGAATTTTCATGTCCTAGAACCCCCCAACAAAATGGGATAGTCGAAAGAAAGAATAGAACCTTACAAGAAGCCGCTAGGGCGATGCTCAACGAATTTAGCTTAGCAGACCAATATTGGGCAGAAGCAATTAGTACAGCTTGTTACATCCAAAATAGGATTCTGATTAACAAGCGACACAACAAAACACCCTATGAACTGTACTACCATAGGCTCTCAAATCTACACTACCTAAGGGTCTTTGGATGCAAAGTTCATATCCTAAACACCAAAGACTACTTAGGGAAATTTCAATCCAAATCAATCCTAGGTATCTTCCTAGGATACTCAACCACGAGTAGAGCCTATAGAGTTTACAACAAACAAACTAAGAAAATTGAAGAAACAACTAACTTAATATTTGATGAAGAAGTCAACTCAACATCTGATAATCCAAACCTAACTTCATCAAATTCTTATCAAGAAAATAATGAACAAACTAGTGAACCCTTAATTGAATCCTTAAACGAACTAACTATTGAACCAATTAATGAGTCAACTGAACCAACAAATGAACCAGCCCAAAGGGTCGAATCAAACAGTGAACCAAACCGACCAGCCGGACCTGAGGCTGAACCAAGTTCTAGGAGAACAAAGAAACCCAGACTTAGTCGCCCAACCGATCAAATTGTGGGTGATCCAACTCTAGGAGTCAGGACTAGATCCTCCTATAGAAACCTTAGTCAAATAGCTATGATATCAAAAATAGAACCCAAAACTATAGATGAAGCCCTACCTGACCCTGATTGGATCATAGCTATGCAAGAAGAATTAGCCCAATTTGAGAGAAACCAAGTCTGGGAACTAGTGCCTAAACCTGAAGGCAAATCCATCATAGACACTAAGTGGGTCTTTAGGAATAAGCTAAATGATCAAGGAGAAATAGTTAGAAATAAAGCCCGCTTAGTAGCCAAGGGATTCAGCCAAGTAGAGGGATTAGATTACGATGAAACATATGCCCCAGTAGCTAGACTTGAGTCCATTAGAAGCCTTTGCATCCCATAAAGGATTTAAGCTATACCAAATGGATGTAAAGTCAGCCTTCCTAAATGGGTTCATTAAAGAAGAAGTTTATGTAGGACAACCCCCCGGGTTTGAGGACTTAGACAAACCTGACCACGTTTACAAATTAACTAAAGCACTATATGGGTTAAAACAAGCACCTAGGGCCTGGTATGAACGTTTATCAACTTACTTAACCTCTAAAGAATTTAAACAAGGGCAAATTGACTCAACATTATTTATTAAAACCCTAGGAAAAGATATATTTATTGCCCAAATTTACGTAGATGATATAATCTTTGGATCTACCAACACAAACTTCCTAAAAGAGTTTGTAAAGATAATGGAAAATGAATTCGAAATGAGCTTGGTTGGTGAGCTTACCATTTTCCTAGGACTACAAATCAAACAAACTAGAGATGGAAACTACGCCCATCAATCCAAATATGCTAAAGAGTTAATAAAGAAATTTAAAATGGATAACTCTAAAAGCATAAATACCCCCATGACAACTAATGTAAAAATAGATAGTGACCCTGATGGCAAGCCAGTAGACCTCAATCTGTATAGAAGTATGATAGGTAGTCTACTGTACCTTACAGCCAGTAGACCTGATATTCTTTTTGCTGTAGGGATGTGTGCTAGATACCAAACCTGTGCTAAGGAAACACACTTAGCAGCCCTAAAAAGAATACTAAGATATGTAAAGGGCACCCTAAATGTAGGGATTTGGTATCCTAGAACCTCAACCTTCAATTTGTCAGGATACTCGGATTCTGACTATGCTGGTTGTAAATTAGATAGAAAAAGTACAAGTGGAAGCTGCCAACTGTTAGGAAATAGTCTAGTAAGTTGGTGCAGCAGAAAACAACATTGTGTGGCTCTGTCCACAACTGAAGCTGAGTATGTAGCCTTAGGAGAATGTGTAGCACAACTTTTATGGATGATGCACACTCTTAAGGACTTCCAGCTCAACTACACCCAAACTCAAGTATTTATTGACAATATAAATTCAATCAATCTAACTAAGAACCCAATCCAACATTCCAGAATAAAACATATAGAAGTTAAACATCACTTCGTAAGAGACCATGTAGCCAGGGGTGAGATAGTACTTAACCATATAGACTCAAAATCCAACTTAGCTGATATATTCACAAAACCATTACTTGAGTCTGAGTTCAGCTCACTAAGAAGGCAATTAGGATTGTGCTCTGTAGAATAGATTAACTTTACTGTTGATTATTTTTTTTACTTGACTTAAAAATCAGTTTCTAAAAATAGATTTTTGAAAAACTGGTTTTCTTAATTTCAAAATCAGTTTTTTTTTTCGACTTAGTTTTCTTTCAAAACTACCCCCTTTCAAAACTAGGG